>JAZHYW010026615.1:0-17749 GCA_037355805.1 Ixodes ricinus
TGAGAAATAACAAAATGTTGAAAGCTTGAAACTCGATTTTCTCCAAAGCCCCATTTTTTAACTCTTGTATTTTTTAATATTTTGAATATAATAGTCGACTACAAGAAAAAACAACAGAGACATGTAATATTTTGGTTGTGTGTCTTCTGTTTAAGCCACAATGGTGGGAAATTTGTGCTCATTCGACTAAAATAGAGCAACCTCACCGGCATTGTGGGCCTCTACGATTTCGAAAAATATTTTTATTTCTCTATTGCGCTTTTGGAAAAAGACCCTTCCCAAGACAGAGATTTTTGCTAGAATGTGGAGTCCTCGTAGGAAGAGGGACTTCCATCGCAATTGCTGGCTAAGCTTAGGACTCGGAACTCGAAGGCGTACTGGAGCTTTTAGCCCCTTGTGAAAGTGGGGTGGCTTATATGGATTAAATAAAAATAAAATAAAAACAAATCGATGCTACGGCTTTTTTAGCGAGTTTCAAGAAGGGGACAAAAAATACATTCCCCGCTACTCTCTATCAGACGCGCCAAGCGAAGACACCTCTACGTCTCGAAAGAAAGCACATGTGAAGTCACGTGCACGCCATCTTTGACTTCGGATTTTGCTGATCTCGGTGATCCAGCACGGGGTGCAAGGACATCACTGGAAGGGCAAGATGGTTTTCATCTTCACCTGGTTTGGCTACGACCTAACGGGGAACGTCAAGCTTCCGGCCAATGAGCGACGACATCGTCCATGACTCATCCCATGCGCTTTTTGTGCGGAAGTTGTCGAAGGGCTGCTGGAGGAAGTAACTGTCCATTCCTTCATGCAACTTCGCTTACACTTCGGACGGTGCTCCAGCTGCCTCAAAAACAGGCGGCAGGTGTTCGAATTCAAGAAAAAGATTATCCTCGCCAAGGTGGATTATTGTCCGCATCAGGACACGGGGAAAGCTCGTGTGATGGAGTGGGCGGAAGCGCGCAAGCACCAGGCGTCGATGTCTTGACTTGGCAGCTTCAGAATTGTACTCCACAACGAACGCGCAAAGCTTCGTTGAGCGGACTCGTGACCGAAAGTCAGAGGGATCGTTCCTTACTGGCAATTGTCTCAAGAGAAGCTAACGCGTTTCAGGGAGCTCAAGAAAAATTTGGAAGAAAGGTAAGCCCACCGAGGGGCATCCGATCCTCAAAGACGTGGAGGAAGACACTGGTAGAAGGCCGCCTTGAACAGTTTGCCCCAGACAATATTTGCGAAAGCCCAGAGCAGCTAAATCCAAGTGTCAAACGTGCATTGTGCGCACCTTGTGTCCCCTAGGTGCAGAAGATCATCAGTGGGTGCGTGCGCCATGTTCAAAACTGCAACCGTGGACTGCGTGGCTCCTACACAGTGTGAAAACTGATTCAGAGTAATGACGAACTAGTAAAAGTGTACTGCCCAGTGAAATTGGGCCACACGATGTTTTCGTGTTTTTTACTGGCCCTGTGGGCGCGCTTCTTCATTATTGAGGTACGAGCAACTGTGCTCAGTCAGCCGTCGGCGAGTCTGCAAGATGCGCCGAGAACAAACCCTAATGGAATATTCTCACTGAAAATTTATGTACAATTTTTGGAAGGGTGCGAGAATTGTGCTACTGTATCGTAATAGGCTGGATAATGAGTAGCCACCCTCGTTTACTTTGAACCTTTCTTTATAGGGAAGTCGAGGTTGACATGTTGCAGTAGACCTTTTGATTTGTATGTACTGGTTACGCATTGTTTTAGTAGGTGCTTATGTTAGCATTCTCATATTTCAAGTTTTAAATCGTAATGACAGACTATCACAAGTCCGCCCACTGTACGTTATTTTGAAAACTGTAAACTGACACATATATATATATTTTTTTTTTAAGTCGGTAGAAGGCGCATATTGCCGGTAAGGCTGCTTTGAGTATTTTAGTAGAAATGAGCACACATTTCACACGATTGCTGGCCTGCCAAATAGAGGATACAAACAAAGTATTTACAATTCTAGATTGTATTTTCTTGTAGTTGACTATTATATCTAAATTAATTTTAAAAATAAAGCTACAAAAGGTATGTTTTTGCGAAAACTCGATTTTAAACTTTCTTACAGCAATTAGTGTCCACCAACGTTCCTGTGAAGGTGGCATGGAGCGGCTAGTGAACAGATCTTAATGGTATCATTATATCTATAATGGGCTTGCTTTAAGTTTTTAAAGAGCTGAAAAAAAGTTTACCTGAAGTACAGACAAAAGAAGTGTTAAGGACCTGTGAAAGTTGACCGGCACTCGATCTGAACGACGAGTTTGGCATTTTGTTTTTAAATGAAATTTCTTAAAAAAATATTTGAATACAGAGCAAGGGGTATATTTATGGTGCCTATTAAATGAGGGCAAAAAGTTAAGATGGTGGAGGAAAAACAGTAGCGGCAGCGGAGGGTGTCCAACTACGTGACCGTATGTTAACGTAGCAAAAACACTAGTTTCTGCCACTTGGGCTTCTAAGCTTTAGGGAACTGGAGGAGCAAAAATCTGGGAACACGCGGTTTGCGCCCTCCTTCGCTTGAGAAATGCCCCCAAAACATATATTTGTTTGACGCAAAAATTTAAAATAAGATCCTTTTAGTCTGCCCATCCATCCTTTTCGTCTGCCATTTATTATATATATATATAAATGACAGACTTAAAGGAGTCTTATATTAAATTATATATATATATATATATATATATATATATATATTTATATACAGGGTGGTTCACGAAAGGTGGACAAATTCGATATTGCAGAAAACTACGCGTCACAACATAAAAAAGGCTTGTGTCTTATTTGGTCCTGCGCCAGGGCGCCTATTTAGGAAAATTATTAAAGTCCGAGATAATTAGATTGTTAAATATTTTTGCGGAATTAACTTTTTTAATGTTGTGTTTAAGGGCAAAGTTTCAATTAAAAAATCGCTCAGCGTCATCGAAATCCACTAAATCAACAAACGGCAGAACGATGAGAAGGCGCGCGCAGCATTTCTACGGCTTCCTGAAAAACCGTACAAATTCGACGGGTTTGTAAGTTTCGGTTTGTTATCGGAGCGCATCTCGTCCCCGGCAGCACCGCGTCCCGTGGAGAGATGGTGCATCCAACCTCTGCTGCGCTGTCATCGCGCGACGCAGCAGAGGCTGGTTGCCCGCTCCCTCCACCTTCTATAAAACCATCTCTATCTCTATCCCCCCCCCCTCTAGCCCCAAACTTTTTCTCCCCCCCCCCCCCCAGAGCCAGTGACAAACGCGCCAGGTGCGCATCCACAATTGGCCCTCTCTTCCCCCCCCCTCCCCCATTTTATTCACAACGCTCAAGAAGAAGAAAAAGCACTATCTCTCCACGGGGCGCGATGCCGCCGGAGGCTCAGATGCGCTCCAATAACAAACCGATACTTAAAAACCCGTCGAATTTGTAGGGTTTTTCAGAAAGCCGTAAAATGATTCGCGTGCTTTTCTATCGTTCTGCAATTTGTTGATTTAGTGTTTTTTGATGATGCTGAGCAATTTTCTAATTGAAACCATGCCCTTAAACCCAATATTAAAAACTTAATTACGCAAAAAATAATTAACAATATAATTATCTCGGACTTTAACAATTTTCCTAAATAGGCCCCTGGCCCAAGTCCAAAACGACACAAGCCTATCTATGGTGCGACGCATAGTTTTCGCAATATCGAATTTGTCCACCTTTCGTGAAACACCATGTATATATACATATATATCAGAATCAGCGGTAATAGGAATTCGAGGCAAATCGGGAAGCAAACAGACTTCTATCATCATTAGCGGTCACTAACTGTAGGCTACAGAAGCGGCAAATATAAAGTGTCCTTGTAAAATCACTAGCACTACAACAAACTACTTCGGAACCAGCTTCGCCTTGTTTTGTTTTTTTCCGTAAGCCAACTTTCTTTTCTCTTTTTTTGGTTACCAAGGCGGGAGTTGGGCAAGCACGTGTTTCCCAATCCGAGCCTCCAGTTTCTCTCGACCTGTTCGTATCTTCGGGCCCACAAGTCTGAAGGAAACAGGCAGTTTGAGAACACCGCTAACGTCTAGGAGAGCACACGTTTGCGACTCTGAAACGAGATGGCGGTATGTATTTCTTGATGAGGCATCCAGCGGCGACGACTACTCGCCCCATTGCGTGGAGCGAATGACGCCTAGCAGCGCGTTCGGAGTTGAGAACTGCTCACTTTCCGGCTGTCACGTTGGAAACAACGTGAATTGGATCACAGGCTGGCCCGCTGGCGCATAAATCTTGCAGGACCTCTTCTGGAAGAGGCGCCGCAAGATACATGGTTACAACCGTGCTATTCCACTCTAGATGCCGGCGCGCACACGAGCGACGAACTCGTTTCCCAGTACAGTAAGCTACATTTTTTGGGGTGCGTGTCGTCCGAAGAGTAAAATAAAAAATATATTTTTGTAGATTTGTTTGTTGTTGAGAGAGAAAAAGTCTTGGTGTTTGGATTGTGTGATGCGGAGGTCGGTGACTACGTCAGTAAAAGGAAGCTTTGGCGCCTCAAACGCTGCGGCAGTAATAATTAATAGAACCACGCGAACAAATACATTATTATGTATATTTATATTTATGTATTATTTTATTTGCACCGCCCAGTAGTGATTAAAACCAACAATGTGTAAAGTTTTTTTTTCTTTTAAAGTTCAAAGAGAAATTAAGTAAAGGATGCCGCATTTATTGCTATCACACCGTCACCACAATTCTTTTGCTATTTTGCACGGGGCTGTAAATAAGGAGTAAAGGTACCATGTAAGCCAACACAGATAACTTTATTATCGTTCAAATGCAGCTATTTGCAGTCATCATTGAAGACACTTGAAGAAAATTAGGCTTGTTTGCTGGCTAATCCTTAGATGCAAAGTGCGCCAATGTCGTTGTTTCTTTTTGGCCTTTCTTCTAAAGGTTCAGACAAAATCCCCTTTCAGGGCAATCATTCGTTTTTGTAAAAAACGACGACAAAGAACTTTCCACAAGAAATAAACGGCTGACACTGTAACTTGATCTCTTTGTGCGAACGCGAAGTGTTAACTAATACGAGCGACTTTGTCCTGGCGTTTTATGACGTAACCATCCAGCGCGTGCACCGTCTTCAGCGCATTCAATACGCAATATCTGAGTAAGGTTACGAGAACCGCAAATTAATCCCCCTGCAACTCTCGCGTAATTATGTGAACTTGGAAGTAAAAGCGGCGACAACGAAAAAAAAGCAACGAGAAATCTCATTTTTTGCCTACGTGCACTGACGGCTGCTCGATGTTAGTGGCCGTTGTCGTCACGTCATGTTGCTGCAACGCTCTATGTAAAAATTAAAAAAAAAATCATGCCGCGATAATTATTAAATTTATAACTGCCCTCTCGCGGGAAGCTCTTGTCAGTAATAAAGCGAAATAATTTTGGGAAAAAATTGAAGCCAAGAAAAAGCACTTATAAATAATTATGTATTTACTCTCAAGAATTTGGCATATTCGGCCTGTGATACGCCGAAACACATAGGTGTTTAAAACATTTGTTCCGGAGAAAGTAAAATTGATAACGTTCGATCAAAATGGTCTGGCGTGGAGGGCCATAAATTACTGAAACGTTCAAAAGAAAAATATGTCGGGAGTCCAGAAAATCGACAAAAAATATATGAAACTGCAGCAGATCCAAAAACAACGAGCGCATGTGCGCTAATAAATGGAAAATTTGTGAAATCTGAACGCAGCAACTGCGAAACGTGATAAGGTATTGCTACAAAATAGTCAACCTGGATGGCATTTTGTCAATGTCAAAGAAAGTGAACATAGCGTGTTCAACTAAGCGCCGTAAATCGTAAGGTCCCTAGAATTTCGCCATATTCGGGGGCCGATATTTTTTATTTGTGCTCTGTTCTGCATTGAAGTAGCGCAGCTTGCGCTAGTGCCCAGAACTGGGGTTTCATAGGCGTAGAGTTTTGCCTCATCAGCAGTGCGGTGGCTGCGGCACTCTGAGGCTGCATTAGTCTCTGACATCGCCCTGACACAAACGTTGGCACCGAGCTTCTCTTTTGCGATGTGTAGCCAAATGTGCGCTATTTGACGCGAATATGTGACAGCAACGTAAACAACAACAAAAATTGGCGCCGCATTAAAAAAAAGAAAGTGTTACCTTACGGCAATCGGGGTACGCATTGTCAGCCCGAAATCTCGAGCTTCCGATATAGGGGAATATGGTAAAGCTGAGGAAACTGAGCCACGAGCGTACTTCAGCATACGTCTTGACATAACCAAGAATTATAATATCGTGTATACCTTGAGGGTCTACGTTTCATAAAATTGGAGAAAACTATCTCGCATATAAAGTTATCGGATTTTTTTTTCAAATGACATTCATCGGAAACTCTTAGTGACGTCATACCTTTTCGTAAGCCTTCTGAGGGTAATTTGCTTTTGCTCCCCTCGCACTTGCACAGCGCTCTTCTTCCTGCAGGGTCTGAAAATAAAAACCTCGAAAAAAAATGAAAACTGCTTGATACTAACCGAGGTCGCTGCAACTGACGGGAGGCAAAATTGAAAATGTGATTAGCGACATTTTTAGCTCGTGGGTGACGCACTACTGATAATATTTTGAACCGCCCCTTTTATATTTTGGCGCAATGAACGAAAATTGTGTAGCCTTGTCCGTGGCATCTTAATTCGGACCCGAACTGATTTTAGGCTGCAGGCATCCTACGGCAATCCGAGCATTTAAAAGGCGAACTCCATTTGTTGTGTTTGCCTCCAGTGCCCGTGCGATTTAGAAGGGTAAGTACAGTTCGCAAACAAAAAGAAGGGATCTTTAACCAACAGATTTCTGGAGCCCGATGCCGTTTTAATTGCGGGCTTGAAACATGTGGGCTGGAAGGGCAGCAGCTATGCGGTCGCTTCAAAATCCCTTCTGCTTCATTCTACAGATTTTGGCCTTCCTTGGGACATGGCTACCTCCTCCTCGCCAGCCAGCCACCATCTCTGCACCGTCATCATGCTCTGTTTTCCTGGCGGCTATCGGTGATGACATCGCGCCCGTGTTCGATGCCACAGTTGCGTCCCTCCCCTTCACCAAGCCAGCATCATCGTCAACGACAACAGGATTCTCTGCGAATTTAAGCGCCTGGTCACCACAGGACGCTTTCAGTGGGCACAGAGGAGCGGCAGCTATGCGGTCGCTTCAAAATCCCTTCTGCTTCATTCTACAGGTTCGTAAATACCCATCCTTACACGTTAAACGATCTTGTAATGGTTTTGTGCTGCTCCTCCAGTGCCCGCTGGTTCTTTTTAGAGTTGCTTATGTGTGTGTTCACGTTTTGAAGTTACTTTTGTTGTCTGGGGACGTTGAATCAAACCCCGGCCCTATCACTAACGCTGATATTCTGGCTGCCATTGCTGAACAGTCTGCTAAGAACGATGCGCGTCATACCGAAATGGTTGACATGCTAAATCAGGTCAAAGATAACCAGCATCAACTAGAACTAAAAGTGTTAGACATCAATTCAAGACTTGCAGCAGTCGAATCACTTGTAGAATCACTAGATGTGCCAAATCATCCTGCTGAACTGTCTAATGTTGTTAGTGAGGCCGTCCGAGGCGAAACTACCGTTCTGAATTCAAGACTTAATGAGCTTGAAGACAGGTCACGTCGTGACAACTTGCTTTTCTACGGTATTGCGGACACCCTTTCCGAAAACTGGTCGCAGTCAGAGACTCTTATCCGCGACAATCTTTCCACGATATTAGGACTAGATTTACCCGGCGAGGCGATATCCCGTGCTCATAGATTAGGCTCATACACAACTAACAACTGCCGGCCAATAATTGTTAAATTTTCTTCCTCTAAATTCAAGGCGAATATATTTTCTCAGCGTTTTAAGTTGAAAGGAACAGGTGTGTCAGTCAGTGAGGATTTCTGTCCGGCTACGCGGCAGTTACGCAAAAAGTTAATCGATTTCGGTAAAGGCACCGGTCAGAAGTTCTCACTCAGACTAAACAGGCTGCACGTTAACCAAAAGGTGTATACTTACTGCCCTGTAACAGATTGTGTTTGTGAAGTAACTCCTAGTCATGCTCGCGAAACTAACAACACCGCGTCTCTCCCGGGCACCGATAATGCAGTTTCCGCACCTGTCCCAAGCAATGACAATTCACACGCGCCATCAACATAACTATCTAAAGGCCCGGCGACTAACACCATCTCAATATTATATTCTAACGTGCGAAGCGTGTGCAACAAACGCGATGCCTTGTCATCTCTTATCGACACGTGTACAGCTGATATTGTTATCCTTACCGAAACGTGGCTTTCCAGTACAATTGCTGACAGTGAAATTTTTGAGTGTGAAAATATGTACAAATTTTATCGTTTCAATCGTGACTCGCGCTCAGGTGGCGGTGTTCTTATCGCTGTTCGTGATTCTATAATATCGAGCGTTGTACCACTTAACATATCTTTAGAGTTTGTGTGTGCCCGTGTACATGTCAGGAACAAGGATTTTATTTTTTGCGCCTGCTATCGACCCCCTGCTTCGTCTAATACATTTTGCTCTGAGCTTCACGATGTTTTAAATAGACTGGTAGTACGGTTTCCTTCTTCGTCTTTGCTTCTACTGGGTGATTTTAATTTTCCCACAATTAACTGGAAAAGCGACACTCCCACAATAAATGATCACTCATCACAGGCTTTTTCGTTTCTAAGCCTTTGTCTTGATTTTAATTTAAAGCAACTTGTACTAGAGCCTACACGATGTTCATCTCATTCTTCCAATGTATTAGACCTCATTCTCACTACAACCCCTGAGCTTGTGTCTCCCTTAACGTATTTACCAGGTTTAAGTGACCATTGTGTTATTCAGTTTGACCTGCAGGCATCTGCTTCCTCATGTAAAGCATTTAAGATTATTCGCGACTACAAAAATGCCGATTTTGTTTCAATTAATAATGAATTAGACACGTTTCTAACCAATTACATCTCACGTTTTCATACGCGAACGGTTGAAGAAAATTGGTCTCTCTTTAAACAAAAAGTGAGTGACCTAACTAATCAGTACATCCCTCTGAAGCGCATCCGCTCTAATTCACAGGCACCTTGGTTTAACGCACGCCTTAAGCGTCTGCGAAATAAAAAGAAACGGTTATTTCGGCGAGCAAAATTAACAAAATGTGCTGAGCGCTGGCACGCTTACGAAGCTGCTGATACGGAGTATAAACAAGCTGTCGCAGAATCAAAGCAGGAGTTTTATCAGTGTACACTTTTTTCTCTTTTAAAAGATAACCCCCGAAAGTTTTGGAGTGTGGTCAGCGGTAGTAGATCCAGTGCGGTTGAGCTTTGTGACGCGAATAATGTTCCTGTAGATCCAAACGATTGTTGCAATGTCCTGAACGATGTGTTTGCTTCTTATTTTTCCCACACGACTCCTACCTGTTATCCAATTGTTTTCAGCGCTAATTTTAGTCCTATGTTTCCTGTTAGTATTGATTCATTTGGTGTCGACTGTTTAATCCAGAAGCTTAAAATTTCCGCGTGTGCTGGGATTGACGGAATTAATTCAAAGTTCCTGAAGAGCACCGCCACCTATTCATCTTTGATTCTTTCCGAAATTTTTTCACAGTCTTTGCAGTGTTGCACGTTGCCCAACGATTGGAAGGTAGGGAAGGTGGTTCCCTTGCATAAATCAGGTACTGCACACTCCCCATTTAACTACAGGCCAATATCATTGACTAGTGTGCCGTGTAAATTACTTGAACATATCATTTACTCTCACCTTGTTACCTTTCTCGAGTCCAACTCTTTTTTTACTAATTGTCAACACGGGTTCCGAAGATTGTTTTCTTGTGAAACACAGCTCGTATCGTTTACTAATGACCTGTCAGTTGCTATTGACGCCGGGCTAATAGTTGACTGCATTTTCTTAGATTTTGCTAAGGCTTTCGACTCTGTCTCACACGATCTACTTCTCTTGAAACTGAGTAAACTTAATATTGATCCTAACATCTTGGGCTGGATTAAATGTTTTTTATCTAACCGCTCACAATATGTTTCTGTCAATGGGCATAATTCTTCTACTACTCCTGTAACGTCCGGGGTACCACAGGGATCTGTCCTGGGGCCTCTCTTGTTTCTAGTCTACATTAACGACCTCCCATCGCAAATTGTGTCCTCTATTAAATTGTTCGCGGATGATTGTGTACTGTATCGCGTAATTACTAATGCCCAAGAGTGTGCTATACTACAGTCAGACCTCGACGTAGTTTCTTCCTGGTGCACTGAATCCCTAATGAAGCTTAACGTTACTAAATGTAAAAGCATGCGTGTTTCCCGACTCTCTAAAAACATTGACCCTGCCATATACATCCTTAATAGTATACCATTAGATGCTGTTGCTTCATACAAGTATCTTGGTATTCACATAACTCATAACCTTTCCTGGAACATGCACGTCGACTATGTCTTTAATAATGCTAATCGTATGCTTGGGTTTTTGCGCCGCCACTTCCGTTCCGCTAATCTTCCGGTCAAACTGCAATTATATAAAACCTTAGTCAGGCCAAAACTCGAATACGCCTGTTCCGTTTGGGATCCGGGACATGTAACATTATCACACATTCTCGAATCAGTCCAGAACCGAGCAGCCCGATTTATCCTTTCAAATTATTCTCGCACTGCTAGTGTTTCATCGATGAAGTCAACTTTGGACTTACCTGACCTCTCTTTACGCCGTAAATACTTTCGTCTTTGTCTTTTCCATAAAATCTATTATACTAACCCAATTCTAAAGGATCAACTACTTTTTCATGCGTCATATGTGTCACCTCGCAACGATCACCAGTGTAAGGTTGGCACGCCGACATGTCATACGAACATCTATTTTGACTCTTTTATTCCAAGAACATCTAACGATTGGAACCACCTCCCTGCCTCCATCGTGTCCATCCAGGACGCCACATACTTCAAGAAGTTTGCCAACGATTTCATCTGTACCACCCACTCCTCTCTGTAGAGCCTCCGGGCCTTGAGAGTATGAAAAAAAAATGTGCTTGAATTAAAAACGGTATCTACCGTCACTGTGTCACTCTCACGACATCAAACTTTGTTACATACTGCTCAATATTGTTTTGAATCACTATATGGAGCTCGCACGCATACAGGATATACCAATTTGGGTTTATTTCATTCCCAAAATTACATATCTCCTTTAGTGGAAAAAAACCGGCTGAGATGAGCCCGCACAAAACGTATTCGCAGGCTTGATACAATAAACACATTTGTTGCTACATAAAACAAAAACCTCAGAATCACTTATTTTCCCAGCTGGTTGTTACTGAGCGGGATTGCTGTGACGCCAGCATGCAGTGCAGTTCTGAGCTTCAATGCGCAGGACATACAAAATCCACTTTCGCGACTCTGCGGTATGATACGCTCTTTAGTGAAAGCATAAATGAACGATATAAGCTGAGACAAAGAGAGTAAAGAATCGTCCGGGTCCCGCCGAAGACCCGGGCGTTCAGTTACCAGGTCATACGTGCCGGCCACCTGGGACGCCTGCCGCGACTCGGAGCATGGCCAGAAAAGAGGAACTCGAGGGTCATGGAACGCGTCGACGGTCGCCAATAAATCCAAGGACACGGACTCGCGCTTTAACAGAAGGCCCACCATGCCCCCCGCCCCCCCCCTCCCCTTGAGGCGGCTGGCGCCTCCTGCAGTGACAGTGACGTCCTCAGGACGGCAGAGGCACAGTTGCGAAGGTACGGTGGCGGCTCACCAGCGTACAACCCGGCAAGAGGCAAAGCAGTGTACCAGCGCGCGATATGGGCGCACGGCGATGCCACGAACGTACTCGAGCAAGCTGCCACCTGGGTGCTATGTTGCGCTTTTTGGACTCCCAGGAGACTTGGAAGAGGGAAGTGACGTCAACGACTAGAGCAAACGCAGATTGGATGTTGACAGAAGAAAACAAAATCAACATCCAATCTGCATTTGCTGCGTTGTTGACGTCACTTCCCTCTCCCTAGTCTCCTGGGAGTCCAAAAGCGCAACATAACCCCTGCCTCGCGGTGGGGGCATAAAAAGGGCGACGCGTTGCGGCACTTGATTGCGGCGGAGCTTCTATTGTGAAGAAAAAAAGCCCCCGGGAAGATATCTGCGGTTCCAAGCACGGCAAGTTCGGCCACGACGAGGATCCAAATTGCTTTTCGTAGGCTCCGTCCGACTTCAGTATGTCTTGAACGGAGCTCGCGTAAGCGACGCCTTCTGTGCACACGTTGACACGCCCCCCCCCCCCCCCCCCCCTCCGGGAGCTGCTGTGGCCCCAAGGAACTTGACAGTTCCAACGGCAGCTCATTAATTCCCGCACTTCTGTTGTTTTTTTTCACGACTTCGTCCTTGGTGCTTAGGTACGGATGTTCTCTTTGCGTCGTCGCGCCGGTGTTTAGGGGTTCTTTTCGGAGATTGCGTGACAGTTGCGTAAATATGCCAGTGGCGGTGGCGGTGGCGTCGGGCAAAATCTGCGCGGATTGTCGTTGCTCGTCTTCGCGCTTCGGGCTTGAGAAGGTCGGATGCTTTACGCCTGCTGGATTTCCCGCACCAGTTATTTTGATTTCGGGAACCTCCTTTTATGTTTTCTAAGAAGGAAAGGAGAATAAGCAGCTACCTGCCGGTTTATCTTTCTTTTTAAAGGGGGGAAGTGCAACGATATTCAATTGGAATGTTCTCCACTTTACACAAGCTTACTGGCACTAGTGGGACTCGGGGATACTCGCACGCCACGCCACTGTCCAAGAAACTCATTTTTGTGGTGAAATTCCAAGGACAATATCGAGCGTTTTAATTCAATCTCTTTTGTGCAAAACTCGATGACGTAGCTGTATGGCCGCAGTACCGTCCAGTGACGATATCTGAATGCGGCTCTTAGACTAAACTAGAGCATCGCGCGGGCACTCGATTTGTGCTGGTTATTATCAAGAGCTCGAGAAGCATTCGGGTACACTCCATTCCGCTATGTTGTACCGCAGCGAAGGCTAGAAGCGCGAGCTCATAGCGTTGGCAGCTGCCCTTGGTGCACGGAGCATGTGCCGCCGAAATGTGCACTAGAGCAAGCAGCTCACGCTTGTAGCCTTTCCTTTGATACATCATAGAGGTGAAACAGAGTATAGTGTCCTATTCCGATTGCTGCAATGTCGACAATAGCCGAACCATAACAATGTCTGGAACTCAGCGCGTTGCTCCAACGCCAGCGCGTTGCTATGATCAACACTGGCAGCATTTAAACTGCTCCAGATCACGCTGGCCGTTTGTTCTGGCTGCGAGTTGAGGGGTGTGAACTCTGCTCGTTTTTCTTCAATTTTTTTGTGACATCAATTTTATGTGGTGAAAAACAAACTTGTGTTTCCCAGGTCATCAAAACGTCAGGGATTCGTTCTATGCGGTATTTACACAAAGTACAAAGATCGTTCCATCGCCCCTTTAACTTGGGCCTGGGCGCTTACGACGTCACTGTGGTGAACAGGGAGATCCTTAGGCACTTGCCAAATCTTGCGTTATATATATCTCTTTAAAACAATAAGTGTTTTACCGTATGCCTCTCAAATTGGCCATGATGAAATGTAGAACTTCCTTCTGTGTTCATGCTTTACCACTATTGTTCGTACAAATGCAAAAAGTACTGGGCCAAAAACTTGTTAAAGAATCCTTGTAGTCAATTGGTATCTTCTTAGCTGCCATCCCACCGAAACTTTCGACATTTCTTTTTCAATAAAACTAAAAAGTTTTGTACAGAAATAAACAAGGAATCTTTGAACCAGTAAAGAAAAAAGAAAAGTGAGAAAGCACCTGGGTTACAAGCCTCGGTGCAGGCCCTTCCCTCCCCCCTTTTTTCGTGTTCCCTTTCACTCCAGTATTCCTCCGGTCTCAGTACGTGCAGGTTTGCAGTCAGTGACCCCTCCTAATTGTAGATAGGCACCAAAAAAAACCCAAGGACAAGAAGAGACGTAAACATTCGGTGCCAGTTTTTACGTTTTCTCTTGTCCTTGTAGCTTTTTCGGCACCTGTCTACGATCATTAATCAACTGGCTCAAATTGCATATTAATGCAGTGACCCCTCTTTCAGAAGAGGGGTCTTTCGGAGTTTAACGTTCGTGATTCGTGACAGATACAACCAGGGTTTGTAGATCGCGACAGATCCAACCGTGGGAGGCAAGAAGCACGATACCGCCTCCTCCGCGACCATCTTAGCCTGCACTTTAAAGCTCTACCTTCGTCACGACGACGGCAGTGGATCGGAGGTTGCGTACCGAATAATCCTATGAGCCGTAAAAAATCCACGGCGTCACTACGGTAACCGCGAGGGGGGGGGGGGCTCAGTTACGTGTTGGATGGTCGACATTTGACTGATCTGGTCAGCCTCATCAAAATATGCTCTAACGCTAATAAATCCGCTCGAGAAGGTAGACGTCATGTACCTTGTCGTCTCCCTTCACGGCACAGAGAGCTCCAGAAAAGCTGTCTGGGCTGTGTAAAACCGTCAACTCCAATGTTAAAAAAAAAAGAACACGGCTGCACGAAAAAACATTATTACAGCTTCCTTAATAGCGCGCGCGGCCGAGATACTTTTTTTTGTGTCTGAATGTGGTTACAGTTGGAATTGAGCCTAGATGGACGTCTTGGTGTCTCGGCTGTAGATGAGAAATTTTGCCCGTGCAATATAGCCGAGAGCCTGGGGTCTTTAACGTGCATCACAGAGTACTGATACACAACTACAGTGTACTAGAATACATGGGTAAAGTTGGGACCGGAGCGGCTCGTCTGAGGCGCGTGGTATTGATCGCGACAGGTTACCTCCAGAAGGTGTGCTGCATGCACGGCTGCAGGCGCGAAAAATGAATTTTCGCACCTGCAGCCGCGCAAATATGAATTTTTGGGAGCCGCTTTGGTAGCCTGCACATAAGATTTCTGATACATCTACGACCTGCCAGCGGTCGTACCATGGTATCAATTACGCTGCGGCACGACCGTTGGCAAACTGAAGCTATATTGTACTGGACTTTACAAGCCATATTACTTTGCCTTCACATAAAACAATTGCGACTTTAAAGAAGCGGATTGCAAGTTGTTTCAGCGTAGAATTAGCTGCTACTTTCGGTTCGTTGGATGGTGAGCATTTTAAATGAAATGCCCATTTCCTTCCCAAGCAGCACAGAGTTGGCCAGCCATCGGCCAGCTGGCTGGCAATGGTCCTTGGCGCAAGTGGCCAGGCAGTGGCCAGAGACTGGCCGGTGACTGGCCTTTATCTGGCCATTGGCCAGTGGCCACTGGCCATCAGCCATCGGCCAAGCATTGGCCAATGAATGGCCACCCTCTGGCCACCGGCCGAAAGACCATTGCCAGGCATTGGCCATTGCTTGGCCAAAATCCGTGCTGCTTGGGTTGGTTGCAAGAGGCCGACCATTAGATATTTTGCGGGGATATGCAAAATTCTGAAGACCTCTTTTTTTAATGCTAAAGCATTAACTGTTTCATGGAGCGAGCTGACGTCATCAGTTTGAAGCGTGAAAAACGGCACCTAGTTTCCCCGATCCTTCGGTTCCATTGGCTGGCGCGCGTCGACGGGGCTCCCATCGGCCGCTGCGCTGCGCTGCGCTCCTCAGTTTTGTCGACCGCTCACCCCATGGCGCTGCGTGTCTATCAGCCCGCCGTTGCTCCCTGGGCTCGGAGCGTCAAGGTCAGCGTGCTCCGGGGGCACACGCGCTGACCGGCAACGAAAAGTACGCAGCAGACGAAAACGGGAGCGGACGAGCAGCTTGCACGCTTTCGCATTCACAACTCATAAGAAATGCTTAGGTGTATCTCGATCTTTTTGTTGTTGCTATTTTATTTCATAGTCGAACGAAACAGTACGAACTAAAGCCCGAGATTGTTTTAATATGTTTTGAAGTACCCGCATGTTAACTTCTCTGTCTTCTTTTCTGCCTGTCTTCTTCTTGACCTTAATAAGCTCGCTTCACTTGTCACCCATTATTGTGTTCATTTATGTGACAAACCACCCAAGCGATGTGTTGCAAAGAGATGAGAATTTTATAATTCTTCATTGCTACCACGACCATCCGAGGACCACCCAACCTTCACTTGAAAGAAATGGCTTATAAGCCGTGACAATATTTATCACGTATAAGTATAATATTGTACTTAAGTCCAAAAATTGATTCCACGTGGGCTGAAAGTGTAATAATAATATTATTAATATAAATAATAATAATAATAATAATATTAATCTTTATTGTCTAAGGATAGCCGTGGCACCGCGGAGAAGGCGGCAGCCCGTACCATGGAGGCCCAAGGTGCCACGTCTAGTGATGATGATTATGAGATGATATGTACAAAGTAATGCTATATAAGATTCCAAAGAGGAAAACAGGCAAGTATTTTTTATAATTTAGACAGCACACTCTAAATAAGGCAAGATAAAAGTTGTAATAGTTCATAGCACGGCATTGAAATACATGGTTGCAATGTGCAGCGCATACATGGTTACAATGTGCAGCCCTGAAAGTATACTTGGCAAACCACATCAGGTACGTTGTCGAAACAAATGAACACCGCACTTTCGATGCTGATCTTCTTTGACTTCGGCTCAAGAGCAGTCTCCAAATAAGCAACACCGTTGAAGTTGGTGAACTTGTGGACTAGCCCAGTAGGGAGTTGGCATATTCAGGGAGCCTAATGCGTCGTGGTCGATGCCTTCTGGGATCACGGCAGGAACTTCGCTGTTCACCACTGGTGACAACACGTCAGCTTCCCGAGAGAGCCCCGATCACTTTGGCAACGAAGGGCTCTGGTGGACTTCACTTACCGCTAAATTTCTCCTTGTCCTGCGGGAGGGTCACCCCTAAGGTCCTGGGGTGCACTTGGCAGCAGAGTCCACACCGCGTCTGACGTAAGCGCACAAGGAATCCTCACTTGCTTTCCTTCGATTATGTGGACGTCGTCTCAAGGGATGAAGTGGGGCTCGAAGTGCAGTTCGCAGACAGCGCTTGTTTCTTCAAGACGCTTTTCAAATAGTTGCAGATTCTTTTCCCAAAGATCTCTTCTGGCACTGTCCTTTAGAACGCCGAAAAAAAGGACGCCGTTTTCACGCCTTTCACTCGGATGTAGGTTGTTCTGCAACCAAGTGCGCAGCAAGAGTTCTGTCGCCGTTTCACCGACGGCATTTTGGCGCGACCCTTAAGTGGATTTCACATGCAGCGATTTCGGCCATAGAGCGGCGCGATTTCTGCCGTCGTGGCGCTCTGGCCAGCCGCAGCGGCTGAGCGGCACGGTTCCACCAGGTTGGAAATTTTTCGCCGCGGCAGAGCGGCAGCTTCCGCGCTGGCCACTCACAGTGCGGCGGGAAATCACGTGATAGGAGGAGAAACATTGTGGGAAAGCTGGCGCATAGACGGCAGTGTTTTCACGTTCTTGAAGCAGACGACCAACAGAGAAAGTATGCAAGCGTCTGGTTTGCGGTTTCTTTTTCCGGCGGGTCGAGCTTTTTGCTTCAGCAGTCGCGTCAGAACTGTTCAGGAGATTATGGAGGAGGGCGATTGCTGTCCCTTTCTCCGAAATTTGTTTATGTCAATAAATAAAAGGCTTTTTTTAATACTTTTTCTTGCCTGAGTACCAACTATAGCGAGCTCAAGGGACATTAATAAGGAAGCGGCTTGCAGGAGCGCTAGATGAGAAAAACAAAAGAATAAGAA
>JAZHYW010026616.1:0-48003 GCA_037355805.1 Ixodes ricinus
AAAAAGCTGTATTAGCGGCTTTTTTACGTATTTAAAACATAAAAAAAACGTATTAGCGGCGAGATGCTGTGGTGGCGCCCTTTTATGGTTCCCTCTCGTGACGTCATTACCTTGCGAACAACAAGTTCGATGGTGTTTGTAAATAGCATGGTGGAAGCTTGAAATCATAGCGCTCTGAAACCAATACTGCAAACACCGTCAAAATTGAAGTTCATTCATTCCTCTTATTTCCGTTGATGATAAATCCTTTGCTGACGTCATAGTCAGCATTCGGCCAATCGTGGAAGGCCGACCACAGCGGCGCTTTCGATCGCGCACATCGCCAATAGATGACGAAATGGTACACCCCTTGTTTATTTGGAGCTCGCGTCCGCACGTGCCATGTGTCCCACGTGCAAGGATTTCCCCAGGAATTCAAATTAGGCGGGGGGGGGGGGGGGGGCATTGAGAATAGAGGGGTTATTGCTAATTAAGGGGTGCCTTCAGAAAAACAAGGGGTGGTGTGTAGGGAAATCACTGCCCACGTGTATAGACGGCGCGTCATGTTCCAGTTCGAGCTTCTTTTTTGTGCAGTGTTCCGCTTGTACCCTAGTTATACCCTAGTTACACGGGCACACGTAACTGCATTAAAGTGTGACAGAGGTCAGACATAACTGAGGTTGTCACCCATTTCATTAATCTCCCATTTCATTTAACTTATCCTTTGCCCTCACTATCCCTACCCCAATCCACACCTTTCCATGCCCCCGGTAGATGGCATCTGACGAGAACCGCGTGCATCTACACCACCTCTCTCAACTAAGACATTTGTAATTAAATTAATCAACTGCGGTTAATGATATCCCGTGTAACTATAGGGTATAGTTGGCAGTAACTGTTAACCATACTTAAGCGTAACTGTGGTTTAGGATTCCTGTGTGCCTGCGTAACTAGGGTATTACACGGCCACTCTTAACCGCAGTTAACTGTGACTGAGGTCTGACTTAAAGGGTAAATCGGCCAAAAGTCCAACCAAGATAAATTACTGATGTCGATTTATACGGAGATTAAATTCGAGCACTGGCAAAATATTACACTAAAGGGAAACCGCGATCCCCTCTAGACACGATATTAAAAATGCTACCAGCAGCTTCTCAGCGGGAATTCAGCGGGTTGGCTATTTGTCAAGCAACCTTGTGCCCCGACGTCATGTTCATTTCATTTATTCAGTACCCGCAGCGCCTTTCGGCATTATAGCGGGCTGGGGGGATACACACACAAAAAAGAAAACAAATTAACAGGTAATAATCTGCAACAATATTTTAAGACCTCGCGAGATCAAAACTATTCCGACAAATTTCGCGACATCCAAAGCCCCCTTAAGATTTCGCGTCACTCAACGCACTCCATCACACTTCCGGACATTCAGAACAAATAAACGATACACGAAACTCTATCCCTCTGAGTACACCAAGGCCTGCAGCGCTATATAGATAAAAATAATTATAATCTACTGTGTGCTTCTGCCTAGAACTGATATTTTACGCAATCATATCAATCAAATGAGCCTACCGTTTCTAAAGCAGTATAAAAGGCATCGTTTGATAAAACTGAGACAACAGTAGGAGGTAATTGGTTCCACTGGCACACTGTTTTTGGGGAAAAAAATGAACACTTAGAAGTCGCATTCTTGCACATATATTCAAGCACTTTATGAATATGATCCACACGCGCGGATAGGTAATATGGAGGAAACAAGTAGGTTCCACGTGGGATGCCGGTCTGGGAGTGAAATATACAGTGGAAATCTTTAAACGAAGCCTTGCTCTGGGGCATTCCAGTGTACTCCATTTCAACATTTGTTTTGAGCGCGTTGCACTAAACTTTCTATCTTTTAAAAATTTTCTTAAAACATACCTAGCCGCTAGGTTTTGCGAATTTCTAACAAGGAATATCCCCCTTGTTCACTATCCCTCCCCCCCTCCCCCACCACTCCCAAACGTTTTCTGCAGCACTTTCTGACCTCTATATTTTGTGTGTTTGTCTGTGAGTGTTGGTGGTATCCCTTTTTACTTCCGTTCCCCGTTTTTGTTTTCTAATTTTTTGTTGTTTCTTTATCTCTCAAACACTACCGACGTCACTACATACACCGACTCTGGATGACCGCGGCATCGGTGTTGACAGTTGCGGAAGATGAGCTCTAAAGCCGCGTACACCGCGCACGGCTCCACAATATCTCAAAGTTCAATCTTCGAATCGATTCCAAAGCGAAGATTTTAGCCTGAAATAACTCCTTCCCAAAGTTGTGAAACGTCACTTTGTCGGCACTGTTAACTTCCACAAACGACGATCTTGCCACGAGAAAGTTCAGAGTATTCACAGCCTGCCTAGGGCCAATCTAGACAGTATTGCATCTAACGCGGCGTAAAGGTGTAGGGACACGCGGGCGCGACGCCATCATGCAGCCGTTCAATCGGCTGGCCCCACGGTCTTGCTCGCGCGCACTCCGAGGAAACTCGCTACGATTTTGTGTTTCACAAATTTGCTAGAATTTCAGCACCGTGAGAGCTTGGATGATTGACATCTTGTCCCGCGTGATGCCATCGTCGTGAGAGTCCAATCAGCCCGATCCGCGAACTTCGGCCCAAACTTTGTGCTTGACGAGACAGGGGAATATACCCGGCAAGCTCGCAATAGACCATTTGCTATATCACCCAAGTGCCCCGGCCCGCGCTAAAAGAATCATGGGAACGGTGTTCCTTCCGTCCCTTAGTGATTGGTAATTCCGATACTATTATTCGTTACACAGTTTTTGAGCGTAATTCGGAGTCACCCTGAACAAGCGCCTAGATATAACCCAATGACCTGTCATATCGCTTTTAAAATGTCTCCTCAATGTCAGCGTTTTTTATACTGTGCATGCTGTCCACCCTTCAACCTGGATGGGCCGCAGAACTCTCTTACATTATTATCATGCTGACATTAAGTTAGAAACGCTAAAAATGCTATAAACAGCCCCGCGAACTCCGAGCGAAATCCTGGTTTTTGTTGTTGTGAATTATCGGCTTTTTAAGCAATTCCTGCTCAAACAACAATCACGAGAATGATAATATTGTAAGAGATTTTCGCAGCTCAGCCAGGTTGAAAGGTGGATTGCATGCGCAGTATCAAAAATGCTGACGTTGACGAGCAATTTTAAAAGTGATATTGCCGCGCGCGCAGCTGGCCAAGTAGGCAGCGCGCGCGTGGCCTAACGGTTATGGTGCCTGCCTCCCACGCGAAAAGCCAGGGTTCTATTCCTGACAGCGACGCATCTTTTGTTATTCCTGCAATTTATTGTTCTGGTAAATTCGAGAATCTTGTTGCTTGTTCGAGGTTAGAATGTTCTATGCGAACCTTCTACGACGATTGTCTCGAGAAGCTCACGCGTGTACAAAAGGGGCTCCGCGTGGCAAGCCGCAGTCAGTTTCGCCTCAGCGTTCGATTCTGCTGTTACGCCGACTTCGACGCTCGCGACGCTTTGTTATTATCTTCTATTCCCTTTTATTTTTTGGGCACAAGTTCGCCACATTAAACGTTTATTTCTTCCTGTTTATTCATTATTATTTTGGTCACCACCCGTGACAATATGACAGGTTCTTGGGGTATATATATCAGGTGCTTGTTCAAGGTGACACCGAATTACGCTCAAAAACTGTGTAACCATGGATTTGGTCGAAAATTATCGATCACTAGGGAGCTGAAAAAACACCGTTCCCATGATTCCTTGAGTGCGGGCCGGGGCGCTTGGGAATACTGCAAATGGTCACACGAGCGACAAGCGCTAGGCGGCCGAAAGATCCTTTTATGACTTAACGACTGGTAGGAGGTTTCTCATGTTTTCTCGCGTTTAGTTACATCTTCGGGGAAAACGAACGTAATATTCAGATTCACTGGATAAAAATACCCTAAAATTCACCTCTAAATCGTTTTTTTAAAGAATATTTTTAGCTGCCCGTAAAAGTAATCATCTGTCTAAAAAACGATTATTTTTTTTTTTAGAGGGTTAATGCGGAAAACAACGTGTTGCAGACTTTGGTGAGCGACGTGAAACGCGATGTCGAGTAGGTGCTGCGTGAGGCACTGCCCCAGGACTACCAATCCTGAAAGTGCCATGAAGAAAAAACAAAACAAAAAACAGCAGACCGATACCACATCGCTAACACTTCTGGGCCCTGATTTTTTTTATGTATATACTTCGAAATAAGTGGCGTAGTGCGTCTGTAATCATCGTAAAAGCCTCAATATTAGTTCAACATATACACGGCTGACCTATCAGTCCGAATAATAGGTCAAAATACTATTATTTATTTTTTTGCGAACTTATTTAATTTTTAAGTTTGGTCCGACGCGATTATTCCGAAGACATAGTTAGTTTGGGTAGCTCAGAAAACTGTCTTTAATAATTGTTACAGAATGTCGAACCTCTAAATTTCTTAAAAATGCCTTCACCATCTAAGTCATTCCAAAACTGAAGCGATGGGCTGGGCAGCCCAGCGGGGAGAAGAACGCGGACTTTTGATAAACGAAATCGCGCGCTAATTCTTTTTTCTTTTTCGCGGTATATTTTTTTAAATATTACGTTATCATTCAAGCGTATGAAACAATGAGAAAAGAATCGATGCTGGGTAGATGACTAGATGGCGAACTGGTGCCTCCTTGCTGTTTCTTACTTCCCCAACACGAAAGTATCGCACAGGACGTGCGCGTTTCTTCTCGTTCTCGTGCAGTCCACGTTTTCATCTTGGTCGAGAATGATCATTCGGTTGTCGATAAAACATCGTCGTATGATACCAAACCCAACATTACCGAGTACTCGATCATATGTTTTGCTGTGTGCGAAGGACAGTTGGAACGGGAAAAAAGTCTGATCAACAGAGCTAACGCAGAGTATACAGTTGGTACACAGTCATCTAAAGTCGCCAAACTGAGTGGCAGAAAGAAAGGAGAGGGCGGTGTAGTTTTCTCTGCCACTTCCGAGCTCTGTTCTTGATATTTAAAAAGAAGGGACATAGTGCCTTTGCTAGAGCTGTAAAAAAAAAAGCATGCTTTATAAATGTCATTAATAAATGTTACAGAAATTTAACTAGCGAATCCTCTAAATTTATTTTCCATGTACGTCATCGCAAAGGCACAAGAAAGGAACGGCCGGGTGAATAAGGGTATGTTAAAAAGTTATAAAAGAAGTGTAAAAAAGTTTAGCGTTAAAGCGCTAGATTTTTTTTTTTACACCGTTTTGAATTGCTTGGGGTAATAAAAAAACTATTTGGGAGTTGTCAGCGGCACTTAAAGCTGTTAGTGAATATAGACTATAGTCAATTGTAATTAAAAAAAGGTCGTTTGTACGTGAAGGGGCGAAAATTAATGATGATTTCTTGCTAATTAGGTTCTGGACTCACTCGAAATTGCGACTGCTTCCCACGGAGAAGGCAAATAGAGTAAGTTGGAGGGAGGGGAGGTACGTGTATAGTTGAGAACAGGGCCGCACCCAGCAGGGGTCTTGACGTTATAAACAGTCCCCCCTTCCTTTTTTTATTTCCTCTTTTTACTGAAACCTGAGACGAAAGATGCGGAAAGGAGACACATAAAAAGAGGGACAAACACACACACACCGTCTTTTATGTGTTCCCTTTCTGTTTCAGGTTGCAGATATGTTCGCGTATCACAGCGCGCTTGCTCCTTTGCCGGGGTAATTCACTGCTTAAACATCACCGCGAGATCCGCGCTTCGATGCCGCATAGCAATGGATTAAAAAAGAAACTTGGCACGCGGCATTCGAACCACGGATATTGAGGAGTTTCAGCGACGGTGTCACCGCCCTGGCGGCCGGTCGCCGAAAGAGAAAGAAGAGGATAGCTTTGCTGGGCGTTGGCTTTGTGTAAAGTGTGTTGGCCGCGAACGTAGGCTTATAAACTTCGGCAGCAAGAATATTACGCGGCTCTGGTGTTCTGGTACGAGCAACAGAGGTGACACGATCTGCTACGACTAGCTACGACCACCCACCGCAGCGATGCAGGCGTCGAAGGAGCGCAACCTGTGTACTACGCAGTCAGTCGCCGTCACCCGACGCTGCTCGTTTGGCATTCAAGGCTTTCCGCCCAGGTTCTTCGCTTGTACTTGGCACCGAGTGTTGTTTCCTGTGCTTGTGTGTGTGCTCAGTGGCTGGATATGGGCCTCATAGAGCAGTTCTTCAGGCTCAACAGCGAGTCAAAGTTGACGGCGGAGGGACTTGCAGCAACGCTCTCGGTTGGTGGGTGTTACGACTACACGGATAAATGCTGAGATTGCTGCTAGTAAGGTGGGCCATAGTCGCTTTATGTTGACACGATTTTAAGTGTAAGTACTCCGTGCAGAGGCAAATCTATCGCGTTTCTAATCCACCTTTGCTTTTGTTGTTGTTGTTATCAAGCATGACCGACTACAAAGCAAAATCCTTCTGTACCGATCACGGAGTGAATGTCTTCGGCCTTACATTGCGTAACGTCCAATAAAAAGTCATGATTGTTCAGTGAGAAAACTTCCCTTTCGAGTGACCTGTTCTTTATTGATAATTTGTCCCGTGTCTAGGTGCTTTAATCAACAGGATCGATTAAGTTTGCTTCCCTAGTTAAGGCATTTTGCTGCCACATGCGGCACTAATGCTTGGCACGATGTATATCACGGGTGGTATTGTGAATTCGTTTGCTTCCCAAGCTAAAAGTGTAACAGGTGGGACCATTCAGTTTGCTAAAAATGTGCCGATAAGGGAATTTCGTTGTATAACTAGCGTTTTACGTTTAAGAGTGATAAGAAGCATGTTCATGTTATGATGCATGTCTACAGCCAGACATGTACACGTTACCCCAAAAAGTAACTAAATACCGTTACTCGTTACTCGCTCAAAAAGTAACTAAATACGTTACTCGTTACCGATTCTCAAAAGGAACGCGTGAGTTACCTCAAAAGTAACGAGTTACTTTCCACGTTACTTTGAACGACCAAATACACAACTGTTTTCGTTTCATGGTTTATTGTTTTCTTTCAGTAGTCACTGCCCTTAAGCAGCAGCTGTAGAAGTTTTCATCAGTTATGTTTCCCCGCTCCCTTGAAAATACATCTCCGGCGACGCTGAAGAGTCGTTCTACCGACGCGCTCGAAGGAACGGCAGTGTTGTGCTTCAGGAAGAGCTGGTCAATCTTCGAAAACTGCGCCTTCATTGACGACAGCGGGTAATGGGTTATGTGCCTTCCCGTGTTTGCAACCTCCGGGCTTACATTCGGTCCGTACCCGGTTCTAGAAAGTTCAACCAACGAACCTGATTGTGCTCGCTGGGTGAAGGACATTCCCAGCTGTAGAGTTCAGTACAGCAACGTTTATCGCTGGACACGTCAGTCGAACTGTTCGACTGACGTGTTCAGCGATATCCGTTGCTGTGCTGTCATACTGTTTAGTGTTTTTTCGGGTTGCTCATCTGCCTTTGTCACAATAGACGCAAACTCAGCCTAGAATAAAAACAAGGCCGTTTAAGCGGTGTTGTACACGTTACTCCTCAAAAGTAACGAGATACCGTTACTCGTTACTTGGCCTTCAAAGTAACTAAATACCGTTACTCGTTCCTTTTCTAAAAAAGTAACTAAATACGTTACTCGTTACCGAAAATAGTAACTAGGTACAAGTAACTCGTTACTTGTAACGCGTTACGTACATGTATGTCTACAGCCTAAGCTTTGCAGATCCAGAATGGGTGTGCTATAGGCTACAGCCTCCAAGGGTTTTAATTGGCCAAATTAATGATTACACGGCAATAAATATTGTGGTGGAAAACTGACAATTGACTCGGTGGGTTCTGATCGTGCCCATTGGTGTGCTGTTGGCAAATTAGGTAATGGCACTCCTTATCCCTGACCATGTGGCTTCAAGAGACATCGCATCTAGATGTGCTTAAATATATTTATTTCAAGGTTCAGTTGACCCTCTGCATCATTACAGGAAGGCAGTCTAAAGCCACAACAAACAGCAGCGAATATACAGCGCATAATTAGATTCGAGTCTTGGTTCACGAAAACTTTTTGTTCATAGAATTGAGTTACTTTACTCCGGTCCAACGGGACGTACCGTATTTTCCGGACTATAGTCCACGGACTATACATGTTCAAAAGTTGAAATTTTAGGCTCTGCAGACTATCTACAGGTGCGGACTATATATGATATGGTTTTTCAAAATCGTTCTATTTTATGCTGTGCGGACTATCCTCAGGGGCGGACTTGTTTTTCAGAATCGTTTATACCTTACGAATATCACCTGACTTGTGTGACCGCTGAAATCATGCTGTTTTGACCTGGAAATGTAATACAGGGTAATAATGTAATACTGGGTCGTTTTAACGATTGAGATTGGGGGAGAAAAACTTTAATGAAATAACTGCTTTCATTTCAAAACGTTACCATATTGCACTAAGCCCTAGACTCTAGAGAACAGTCCCACTCACGGTTCAGTTGCATGCCCTCATTTAGAAGGTCCTGCTTCGGGTCCTTCGTTGGTGTGGGCGTATTTTGCCGACGACTGAAGTTTCCTAAGCTGGACTTTTTATCTTGCAAGACCCGGCTGTAAACGTCTGCGCATATATATATATATATATATATATATATATATATATATATATATATATATATATATATATATATATATATATATATATATATATATATATATATATATATATATATATATATATATATATATATATATATATATATATATATATATATATATATATATATATATATATATATATATATGGGGTGGTTTCTACCTCAAATCGTGCAGGCAAAAGGGTCGAATTTTTAATTTCGCTGAAAAAAATATATGTTATGGCGTCGTCTCTAAAAACGCAGTAGCCACAAACGGCAAGTCCGTCGGATTTTTTGTTCTCGACTTACGAATTTTAAAAGAGGCCGCGGCGGAAAGCAGTGTTTTTCACATCCGTTGTGGGTCGGATGTTTCGCTCGATCTCCCGTCGTGGATTTTCAGTCCACATTATATTAACTTTTTTCAAGCACTCTGTGGGCATAGGTAAAAGGCTCTAATACCATGAAATAATTTTAGGCGTTTTGCTTTTTTTCTGTAAAAATGTCAAAAACGCCCCTCGGTCAATTGTTGACGAAATTTGACAATTAAATACTGGCGATCTACTTGGGTTAAATCGATATTTTTTATGTCTATGGAGAGCTCAAAACACGCTCTTTATAGATATTATAAAATGATTTACCTGTATCAATTAGCCTTTGCGGGACGTTTACGGTAATGTTATCCGAAAACCAAAAAGTACCAATTTTAAGATCAATTTTCTCAAAAAACCCATTTTTTATTTTTTTTATTTTTTGTTAAAATGTAGATATGATAGATTGTACAGCCTTCTGGAATATAGAAAAGCGATTTGACGATTTTATTTTAATTCGCTACGGTAGATTTGCTTTGGCAAGGCACACATTGCTTTGGTTTGGGAATAAATAAAGGTAATGGAACATCCGCTGTACCGCTAATGATCGGACTGAGGAATTTCAGTTGCCATTATTAAAAATTTTAGAAAATACAATATGCAGCCAAGCACGAGTGTTCTCAATCAAAATGAATTTACACCGCTGCATTTGAACACAGAAATCAGCAGTTTAGTCTTTGCAGCGAAGCCGACCTGCGGAAACAGCGTTTGGCCGTTATGAGAAAGCGGGAGCGATTTCGATCATTTCTAGAGATGATACAACAAAAAAAGTGGGAAATCGCATCAAGCCAATTGAAAGTTCATATGATCGGCAGCAATAATAAAAAAATTGAAAGAAATAAAAAATGGCCTTTTTCGATAAAGTGGGTTCAAAATATTGGTTAATTTAATTTTTGACGATATTTCAAATTTTATATAAACAATTCTGTGAAAATTGAATAAACTAAACTTATGCCCGTCAATATTTCATGTATAGGGCTACACCCGCATAGCATTTGGTAAGCGACAAATAAAATAACTCATGAGTAATAAGGCTCTGAAGTTGTCACCGCAGTGTCACGTGGGAGTGAATTTGATCACTTCTAGAGAAGATACAACAAAAAAGGGGAAATCGCATCAAGCCAATTGAAAGTTCATATGATCGGCAGCAATAATAAAAAAATTGAACGAAATAAAAAATGGTCTTTTTTAATAAAGTGGGTTCAAAATATCGGTAAAATTCATTTTCGACGATATTCCAAATTTTATATAAAAAATTCAGTGAAAATAAAATAAACTAAACTCATGCCCGTCAATAGCCCATGTATAGGGCTACACCCGCATAGTATTTGGTAAGCGACAAATAAAATAACTCATGAGTTACAAGGCTCTGAAGATGTCACCGGATTGTCAAAGAGACGATGTTTGGCATTTTTTACCTCAATAAACAAAATTACAAAATTATTTTCCTTTCAACTAAAAAATAGTCGAAATAACATACAAGAGCATAAAAAATTACTGTGAGTTTTGTATGCTTCCCGTATTTATGCCAGCGTACAGAACTGGGTAGAAAAATCCGGAGTAAAAACAGATTTTCACCCTGCTCCACTCAATAATTTTTCGTGAAGCGAAATATTTTTTAAAAAAATTTTGAAAAGCGGTTTTGTTCTTTCCGGAAATGGGGCAATTACATATATTTTTTAAAAAAAAATCGAAAGACCCACCTCGACAAGCGTGTTCGATTTCAAATGAAACCACCCATATATATATATATATATATATATATATATATATATATATATATATATATATATATATATATATATATATATATATATATATATATATATATATATATATCATGTCCCGAAAACGGGACATGATTCCTTATTGGGAGAAAAAGACGGGACGGCAGAAGCGGACCTCAAAACAGGACTGTCCCGGCCAAATCGGGACGTCTGGTCACCCTACTTCTGCCCCTCATGACGAGGTAGGGGATCTTTTTCATTTTGACGAAGGTTGTTTTATCACGAGTAGGGCTCTTGATTTCAATTAAACTGCGAGGAGTGCCATCCTTCATTACAACTCCATCTGGGCTGTAACCGAGCCATGGGATGCTAGAGCTCACAACAAGGCCAAACCTTTCTGGTGCGTTGCCTGTCCTCGCCTCGTACATCTCGGAGTGCTGCAGGCCCCGGAACAGGAAAGTTGTTCTATCTTATATTCCCACTCTGCCTCATCCAACGGCTCGAATGTAAACAGCCCACGGCCGATGCTCCCAGTTATGCACAACCTTCTTTCGGAAAGCCACCGTGTGCTATCTTGCAGCACCGTGGCTTGACACAGCTGAATAGCTGCTTGCTTCGTGACTGCAATATGAGTATCAAAGAATAGTCTTTGCTCAGGAGTCAGAGAGTCCATCAAGAATGCAACTAACCGTAATTTTGAATCTGACACTGTGACTTTGTAGAAAATTTTCATCTTCATGTAGTCTACCACTCCAGAGCAGGGTGTGATATGGTCGTACAAATTAATAATTTTCTTGTCAGTGATGACTGGTGCAGTTTCACAATTTTCTGTAGCTCTTCCCTTAATATGAAGTGCTAAAGCCGACTGGGGTGCTGCATTGATTAGTTCGAGTCGTACTTACCTCTAGCAGATCATTGGGAAGGGAAGGTTGCTTCTGATGTTTCTCATGGCAGAGCTCGGAAAGCTTCCTCGACTCGTAGAGCCCAGCTGTCTGATGCCTTTCCCAACACTGCGTGAAATCTGTCGAGGACAGCTCCTCTAAGTAATCGATACCAGTCCTAGAGAGAGAAAGACGTCAAATTATTCACTTTCATTAGTTTAAAATGGCGCACTGTAAGATCACAATTGCATTTTTAATCCCCATGCTCACCACATCAGTCAAGTTTGTGAATAAAATATAGTGAAACCAGTTAAGTTGCCTGTCTTTCATAACTACAAAAGCTAAATACCTGTTGATGAACAGCAATGCAGCCACAGCATGCTTGCAGGCACCTGAAAGGCCTGCCTTTCAAGAGCATTTTGCCTGAAATAAAGGTGTGTGAATACGTAATCAAGGAGGTATTTTGTTTTACTTCGCGTAGTTAGAGTTGCTCAACATGTCAGTCAGTCAAGTACATTACAAAATATAGCTAATTATTTTCGAAGAAACATACAGCAAATGTTAGGAATGTGAAAGTAATACTTACTTTTTTCATTTTTTTCCGAAAGGTTGACGTCGATTGTATGAGGTTTCGCTTTGACCTGGCTTGTCTGCACGCTTAGTGCAAATAGTTTGACGCCAGCGTTGTCGCGGTGTACAATGCCGCAACACATCAGATATTTAGGATTCAGCACGGCCTCGCCTTCCGCAAAACAGCGTTGGCGATGTGGTGCCTCGCGTTCATCATTTGGTCTCCGATATATGCTAAAATGTCAACCAAATCAAGTGTTGACGGCGGAGCCATGTCTTTTGGAAAAGGCGGGAATTGTTAACGCTTTTTAACACTTTTGGCGTTTTTCTTTTTTTTTGTGCTATTGACATAATTACTTTGTTTTCTTTCAGGAGCTCAACTTTAGGTGCTACGACCTGCATTACGGGCATCAATATATACTAATTACATGTATCTCCACAAATATTCTTTCTAAAAAGCCGACCAACACTGCATGAGAAAGTAACTGAAACTTCGATATGGCCACGTGTTTTATACGGCCCTCTACTGACGGAGAGCTGAATCTCAGCATATAAAACAGTAGCTTCCTAGCTACCACTTTAAGAATCTGAAGCTTGTATAATCGAGCACTGCATTTTTGAGAATATCTATATTGAGGTTTATATCAAGCGGATACAAAAATATATACTCCTTTTGCAGCTTTCAAAACTTGCGCAATGCCCCGGCCATCTAGCGGTCGGTCTCAGTAGCCTTCTCCGAGCGCGAAAAGAGCGATTTACGCGATTTCGCAGGTTCTGGTTTCTCGGGAGAAGCGTGAAGCATGGAGAAAGTGAAGTTTCGGAGCCACAAGATGTGCTCCGTGCCACAGTGTGACAACCGGGCTGTGAAAGGAAGTATAAGCCTTCACTCATTCCCTACGGACGCCCGCTTGAAGAAGGTTTGGCAAACTATAGTTGCGGATCGGCAAGCCGATCACACCGTCCATGTACGTGTGCAGCCGCCATTTCACCCGCTCATATTTTTCCTGGTGCACTCTCGGTAAGTAATGCCAGTTCAACACACTTGTCAGTCTAACAAATATGCAGTTGGACCTAAATGAGGCTGAGCAGTATAACGGAATTCCGGAGAGTGCTGGTGAAGATCTCCAACTATACGTCTGGGATCTTGCAGCAAAGCTGGAAATCGCATCTTTCCAGACCTCGCACGTTCTTGCGGTACACAGACTTCCAGGTAAAAAGGACAAGATTGCCCCGGTTTTAGTTAGGTTTTCTCCTGCGGCGGTGCAAGAGACATGGATGAGGTCACGTGGCAGACTGCGCGCGCTCGCGCAAAGTAAAGACCTGCCTGAGCTCTACTTCAACGAGAATCTTACCCAGATAAACCGAAACTTGTTTTGGAGGGCCCGTACGAGGGGAAAAGAAAAGAACTTCAAGTTTGTGGGGCCCGAAACGGGAGGATATTTGCTAAGCGACAAGAACAAGCCTCCCCTGTTAGAAGAAGTTGCGAACTCGATCTTGGTCTGATAAACTGAGACGTCGTCGGATCCCAAAAGAATTAATTAAGGCATGGATTGTGATTTCCGCACTTGTGCTTCCTTTACGGAAGTTAACAGTATTTTCACAGATTTTAGAAGTAATGGATTTCATATTAACCATGTCGACATTCGTAGTATTTGCAAACACTTGGATCATTTTCTTGCTTTACTTTCTTGCTTTTCTGTACTTTTTTCGATGCTTTTGTACTGACTGAGATTAATGTTGGTTCGGTTTGTTTGTCTAAACACACGATACCAGGTTATCAACTGTTTTCTTACACCCGTCCAATGGGAAGAGGAGGGGGTGTAGCTGTGTTTGTCAAAGATATCTGGTCTGCGACAGAGCTTCTTTTTCCTTTCATCCAAGCGGAAGTGGTTGTGCTGCGCGTAAGCGCTCCTTCGTTATCGCTTGTTCTCTTTTCAATTTATCGTCCCCCATGTTGCAACGGGTGGCTGTTCCTGGTTGAGCTTGACTCAGCTTTGTCTTCACTTTCATGTGAGGATCTGATATGTATAAATGGCGATATAAACATTAATATACCTCGGCCTACAATGACTATAGTTGCAGACTATCTGGACATTTTGTCTTAATGGGGAATCAAAACTACAATCAACAAAGCCACGCGCGAAAAATTCTTATATGGACAACTGGTGATATCTATACTCTGTTTCACCTTATGATGTACCGCAGGAAAGGCTACAAGCGCGAGCTCCTTTCTCTATGGCACATCTCGGCGGCACAAGCTCTCGTGCGTTAAGAGTAGCTCCCAACGCTATGAGCTCGCGCTTCTAGCCTTGTCTGCGGTACAACATAAGGTGAAACGGAGTATAGTACCGACCATATAAATGTTCGAGCACAGAGCTTCATAGTACAATCGGCAATCATAGAAACTAAACTCGCCGATCATTATTTTGTTTGGGATCACAACCTCATACTTCGACTACTATCATCTCGGAGAAAGAATTTTCAATTGTTGACCCTAGGCTCTTTGATAAACTTATAACGGAGCATGACTGGGATTCTTTTTTATTAACTGTGTCTCCAGTTGATATTTACGAGCACTTTATAGCTCAGATGCATCTTTTTAAACGGGTGGCTACACGTATGGTAAAGATTAAGCAACGTAAACAAGACCAGAAATGGATGTCGTCTAAGATACTTCTAGCAATAAAAGAAAAATACTTGCTCTGGGCCCAGTCAAAGCGATCCCCCGGTTGTATCTCGCTGCGGTTGAATTTCAAGCAATCTAGGAACAAGGTGAATGCTATGATTCGTCTAGCTAAGCGAAAGTACTTTAGAAATAAATTTAAAGACGATCGTTTCGACATTAAAAAAAACTTGGTCGCTCGTCAATATTCTTAGTGGTGCAATTCCACATGTTACTAATGAAGATAGTTCTGTTCTTTCAAATTTTACTACTGATGGGCAGACTGCTGCCGAAAATATCAGTTTTTTTCTGAAGTATCAGGTGTCGAGAGGCAGCATCCAGACTTTTGTACATTACAGGAGAGTGTATTGGGCTCGGCTTACCTTTCTTTCCTTACTGAAAACGATCTTAAATCACAACTTTTTAATCTGAAACCCAACAAATACCCTGGGATCAATGGCATCTCAGTTAATGATTTGCGCAGAAATTACGAAGTAATTAAAACGGTTTTGTCTCTCTTTTAAATGGTGTGATCTCTAATGGCGTCACCCTATTAAAAATGAAAACTGCGCTGGTCATTCCGTTGTTCAAGGGTGGAGCACGAAGTAATGTAGAAAATTACCGTCCAAATTCGATCTTACCTTGTCTTGCTAAGATATTAGAGAAACATCTGTGGCGAGTCATGAAAAGTTTTTCATATAAACACAGTATTCTCTCACCTTATCAGTACGGATGTTTTACAAAGCCGAGGTACCCAAATGCTCCTGAAAGATTTCTCTGATGAGGTTAATTTATCTTTTGAACGTTATCAGGTGGCCTGTGCGCTTTTTTTGGACGTTAGCAAGGCATTTGATGGTGTTTGCCACCGTATTTTATTGACAAAGCTTTCAATGTTAGGTTTCCCGTGGTTCTTTTCTACGCCTGCTGGAGAACTTTCTGCGAGATAGGCGTCATTATGTCTCTGTTGGACAGTTTCAAAGCGACTTTTCTCTTATCAAGGCTGGTGTCCCACAGGGCTCAATTTTAAGTTCGCTTTTGTTTAACATTTATGTTAATGATCTACATAGAGTTGTGCCAATTTATTTATTTCCGTATGCCGATGATACTGTTCTGTTAGCCAAAGCGTAGAACTATATAGAAGCACAGAGGAGCGGCAGCAATGCGGTCGCTTCAAATTCCCTTCTGCTTCATTCTTCAGATTTTGGCCTTCCTTGGGACATGGCTACCTCCTCCTCGCCAGCCAGCCACCATCTCTGCACCGTCATCATGCTCTGTTTTCCTGGCGGCTATCGGTGATGACATCGCGCCCGTGTTCGATGCCACAGTTGCGTCCCTCCCCTTCACCAAGCCAGCATCATCGTCAACGACAACAGGATTCTCTGCGAATTTAAGCACCTGGTCACTCCTGGGTTCGATCCCCGCCGCCCCCGCCCGTTTCGATCTGGATGAGTTTTGTACCGGCACGCGTTCGTGTGATCACTACTGCGTGATGCACGTTAAAAATCCCAGGTTAGCGGTTGTACCGCACTGGCTAAATTCTCATCTACAGCTAAGAGACCGATTACCCGTTGAGGCGCATCTCTATCAAGGCTGTATAAACATACAAAGCAAACCATTTTTTTTTTTTTTTTACAGGACGTTTTCAGTGGGCACAGAGGAGCGGCAGCTATGCGGTCGCTTCAAAATCCCTTCTGCTTCATTCTACAGATTTTGGCCTTCCTTGGGACATGGCTACCTCCTCCTCGCCAGCCAGCCACCATCTCTGCACCGTCATCATGCTCTGTTTTCCTGGCGGCTATCGGTGATGACATCGCGCCCGTGTTCGATGCCACAGTTGCGTCCCTCCCCTTCACCAAGCCAGCATCATCGTCAACGACAACAGGATTCTCTGCGAATTTAAGCGCCTGGTCACCACAGGACGCTTTCAGTGGGCACCACGTGGTGGGCACAGAGGAGCGGCAGCTATGCGGTCGCTTCAAAATCCCTTCTGCTTCATTCTACAGGTTCGTAAATACCCATCCTTACACGTTAAACGATCTTGTAATGGTTTTGTGCTGCTCCTCCAGTGCCCGCTGGTTCTTTTTAGAGTTGCTTATGTGTGTGTTCATGTTTTGAAGTTACTTTTGATGGCTGGGGACGTTGAATCAAACCCCGGCCCTATCACTAACGCTGATATTCTGGCTGCCATTGCTGAACAGTCTGCTAAGAATGATGCGCGTCATACCGAAATGGTTGACATGCTAAGTCAGGTCAAAGATAACCAGCATCAACTAGAACTAAAAGTGTTAGACATCAATTCAAGACTTGCAGCAATCGAATCACTCGTAGAATCACTAGATGTGCCAAAGCATCCTGCTGAACTGTCTAATGTTGTTAGTGAGGCCGTCCGAGGCGAAACTACCGTTCTGAATTCAAGACTTAATGAGCTTGAAGACAGGTCACGTCGTGACAACTTGCTTTTCTACGGTATTGCGGACACCCTTTCCGAAAACTGGTCGCAGTCAGAGACTCTTATCCGCGACGATCTTTCCACGATATTAGGACTAGATTTACCCGGCGAGGCGATATCCCGTGCTCATAGATTAGGCTCATACACAACTAACAACTGCCGGACAATAATTGTTAAATTTTCTTCCTCTAAATTCAAGGCGAATATATTTTCTCAGCGTTTTAAGTTGAAAGGAACAGGTATGTCAGTCAGTGAGGATTTCTGTCCGGCTACGCGGCAGTTACGCAAAAAGTTAATCGATTTCGGTAAAGGCACCGGTCAGAAGTTCTCACTCAGACTAAACAGGCTGCACGTTAACCAAAAGGTGTATACTTACTGCCCTGTAACAGATTGTGTTTGTGAAGTAACTCCTAGTCATGCTCGCGAAACTAACAACCGCGTCTCTCCCGGGCACCGATAATGCAGTTTCCGCACCTGTCCCAAGCAATGACAATTCACACGCGCCATCAACATAACTATCTAAAGGCCCGGCGACTAACACCATCTCAATATTGTATTCTAACGTGCGAAGCGTGTGCAACAAACGCGATGCCTTGTCATCTCTTATCGACACGTGTACAGCTGATATTGTTATCCTTACCGAAACGTGGCTTTCCAGTACAATTGCTGACAGTGAAATTTTGAGTGTGAAAATATGTACAAATTTTATCGTTTCAATCGTGACTCGCGCTCAGGTGGCGGTGTTCTTATCGCTGTTCGCGATTCTATAATATCGAGCGTTGTACCACTTAACATATCTTTAGAGTTTGTGTGTGCCCGTGTACATGTCAGAAACAAGGATTTTATTTTTTGCGCCTGCTATCGACCCCCCGCTTCGTCTAATACATTTTGCTCTGAGCTTCACGATGTTTTAAATAGACTGGTAGTACGGTTTCCTTCTTCGTCTTTGCTTCTACTGGGTGATTTTAACTTTCCCACAATTAACTGGAAAAGCGACACTCCCACAATAAATGATCACTCATCACAGGCTTTTTCGTTTCTAAGCTTATGTCTTGATTTTAATTTAAAGCAACTTGTACTAGAGCCTACACGATGTTCATCTCATTCTTCCAATGTATTAGACCTCATTCTCACTACAACCCCTGAGCTTATGTCTCCCTTAACGTATTTACCAGGTTTAAGTGACCATTGTGTTATTCAGTTTGACCTGCAGGCATCTGCTTCCTCATGTAAAGCATTTAAGATTATTCGCGACTACAAAAATGCCGATTTTGTTTCAATTAATAATGAATTAGACACGTTTCTAACCAATTACATCTCACGTTTTCATACACGAACGGTTGAAGAAAATTGGTCTCTCTTTAAACAAAAAGTGAGTGACCTAACTAATCAGTACATCCCTCTGAAGCGCATCCGCTCTAATTCACAGGCACCTTGGTTTAACGCACGCCTTAAGCGTCTGCGAAATAAAAAGAAACGGTTATTTCGGCGAGCAAAATTAACAAAATGTGCTGAGCGCTGGCACGCTTACGAAGCTGCTGATACGAAGTATAAACAAGCTGTCGCAGAATCTAAGCAGGAGTTTTATCAGTGTACACTTTCTTCTCTTTTAAAAGATAACCCCCGAAAGTTTTGGAGTGTGGTCAGCGGTAGTAGATCCAGTGCGGTTGAGCTTTGTGACGCGAATAATGTTCCTGTAGATCCAAACGATTGTTGCAATGTCCTGAACGATGTGTTTGCTTCTTATTTTTCCCACACGACTCCTACCTGTTATCCAATTGTTTTCAGCGCTAATTTTAGTCCTATGTTTCCTGTTAGTATTGATTCATTTGGTGTCGACTGTTTAATCCAGAAGCTTAAAATTTCCGCGTGTGCTGGGATTGACGGAATTAATTCAAAGTTCCTGACGAGCACCGCCACCTATTCATCTTTGATTCTTTCCGAAATTATTTCACAGTCTTCGCAGTGTTGCACGTTGCCCAACGATTGGAAGGTAGGGAAGGTGGTTCCCTTCCATAAATCAGGTACTGCTCACTCCCCATTTAACTACAGGCCAATATCATTGACTAGTGTGCCGTGTAAATTACTTGAACATATCATTTACTCTCACCTTGTTACCTTTCTCGAGTCCAACTCTTTTTTAGTAATTGTCAACACGGGTTCCGAAGATTGTTTTCTTGTGAAACACAGCTCGTATCGTTTACTAATGACCTGTCAGTTGCTATTGATGCCGGGCTAATAGTTGACTGCATTTTCTTAGATTTTGCTAAGGCTTTCGACTCTGTCTCACACGATCTACTTCTCTTGAAACTGAGTAAACTTAATATTGATCCTAACATCTTGGGCTGGATTAAATGTTTTTATCTAACCGCTCACAATATGTTTCTGTCAATGGGCATAATTCTTCTACTACTCCTGTAACGTCCGGGGTACCACAGGGATCTGTCTTGGGGCCTCTCGTGTTTCTAGTGTATACATTAACGGCCTCCCATCGCAAATTGTGTCCTCTATTAAATTGTTCGCGGATGATTGTGTACTGTATCGCGTAATTACTAATGCCCAAGAGTGTGCTACACTACAGTCAGACCTCGACGTAGTTTCTTCCTGGTGCGCTGAATCCCTAATGAAGCTTAACGTTACTAAATGTAAAAGCATGCGTGTTTCCCGACTCTCTAAAAACGTTGACCCTGCCATATACATCCTTAATAATATACCATTAGATGCTGTTGCTTCATACAAGTATCTTGGTATTCACATAACTCATAACCTTTCCTGGAACATGCACGTCGACTATGTCTTTAATAATGCTAATCGCATGCTCGGGTTTTTGCGCCGCCACTTCCGTTCCGCTAATCTTCCGGTCAAACTGCAATTATATAAAACCTTATTCAGGCCAAAACTCGAATACGCCTGTTCCGTTTGGGATCCGGGACATGTAACATTATCACGCATTCTCGAATCAGTCCAGAACCGAGCAGCCTGATTTATCCTTTATAATTATTCTCGTACTGCTAGTGTTTCATCAATGAAGACAACTTTGGACTTACCTGACCTCTCTTTACGCCGTAAATACTTTCGTCTTTGTCTTTTCCATAAAATCTATTATACTAACCCAATTATAAAGGATCAACTACTTTTTCATGCGTCATACGCGTATGTGTCGCCTCGCAACGATCACCAGTGTAAGGTAGGCACGCCGACATGTCATACGAACATCTATTTTGACTCTTTAATTCCAAGAACATCTAACGATTGGAACCACCTCCCTGCCTCCATCGTGTCCATCCAGGACGCCACATATTTCAAGAAGTTTGCCAACGATTTTATCTGTACCACCCACTCCTCTCTGTAGAGCCTCCGGGCCTTGAGAGTATGAAAATAAATAAATAAATAAATATCTGCTTTACATTCTGCGGCTATTAAAGCTATGGACTGGTTTGCAGCTAATTTAATTTTAATTAATGCTTCTAAAACTCAACTTACGGTATTTGTTTCCACAGCGCTCTAAAAAAGTTTCTCTAACTTGTTTATTGTTGCATACGTCAGAATGTTTGCCTTGTGATTGTGTACCTGTAATATATAAATCTTCTGTGAAATACCTCGGCGTGTTTTTTAATAGCGATCTCGCGTGGAATTCTCATCTTTCGAATGTTTGTAAGAAACTTCGTGCAGTATGTCGTATGCCGTATAATATCCGATATGTTATGCCTATTTCGGTCCGAAAAGATGTTGTTCATGCTCTTGCATATAGTGTGCTTCGGTAAGGTGTAACTGTTTACGGTCATTGTGCTCTTCGCTGGCAAGATAGAATTAACTGTCTTTTACGTTCTTTGTTAAAAAAATATTTCCTATGACCTGTGTCTAGAGAAGGATGTCGATGTATTTAAAATATTGGGTTTTCCTAACTTTAGCTCGCTTTTGATAGAAACTATTGTTCACAGGAACTATTGGGCTGGGCAGTTTAAAACCCCGTACATTCCGTCGCGTTATCTTAGACTCAAATGCCCTTAAAGCCTCGATGCTCAACAAAAATTGGAAAACGAATTTGTAAGTATTACGTGCCAGCAATCTTCAACAAACTTCCCTTTGACAAGCTTAAAAAAGCCTTGAGAAGTATTAGTTTCTAATATTGTTTAATTAATGTTATGTTTTGTTTGTGTGTCTCATTTTTTGCTGACTATATCTGTGTGGTTTTGCCTCACTGACTGCCAGGCGCTGCCAGACAAGCCCGATGTGGCTTTGGCAGGCTTGATTGTGTACCTTTCTTCTGTTCCAGTAATAAATTATTATTATTATTATTATTACTATTATTATTTATTATTACTATTATTACTATTATTATGAGGTCACAACAGCAGGCTATAGCTACCACTAGTCATAAATAAGAAGGCTTTCTCAACTTTATCCATGCCATTATGTGCCTATAGGGAGTGTTGACAGTGAGGTTGAGCCAGCTAGTTTGTCCACTGACTAAGGCCGCCTGGTCAGCCAAATACAGTCAAGAAAGATGTAAGCATTAATTAATGCTCAATATTATATCCAATGGTTGGTGGCTCTCTCATAATACACATCATGTCAATCGTGATTTCATTTAGTGTGCACTTTGGGAAGTGGTTAATAGCTCTTTTATGATATATAATCATGACAATCGTGATTTCCTTTAGTGTTTCAATCACCACAAAAAAGACGGTTCAAAAAAAAAAAGAAAAAAAAAAGCTGTCCCTTCAATGATTTTGTCGGTACGAACACGAGGTGTCAGAACACCCCCGAAATTTCACTTTATTATTCTACATACAGGTTTTTTTTTCTTCTTTTTTTAGGTTTTACAGATTTGTTTAAAACAAGCCGTGAAAGTTACACATATGCGGCTTGTGAAGGTGAGTTATACGGTTAGGGGACATTATGTGGGTGGCTAATCTTTGCGATAAGTCGGCTAATTAGTTAAAATTTGTTAATTAGCTTTTTAATTAGTGAAAATAGACATATGGTTCCAATTGGAAACTTGCTCAGCGTCATCGAAAACCACTAAATCAGTCATTTTCAGAAAGACTGAGCGCGTGAGATGCGTAGTAGTGCACTGAAGTTACCACTCGTGTAGCAGGTACAGTACAAGCCTAGCGGTTGCGGAACGCGGATGATTAGATTATCATCGCGTTCCGCAACCACTAGCCTTGTACCTGCTCCACGAGTGGTAACTTTAGTGCACTACCATGCTTCTCACGCGCTCAAGGTCTTTCTGAATATTACGGATTTAGTGGTTTTCGATGAGGCTCAGCAAGTTTCTAATTAGAACCATGTGCCTATTTTCACTAATTAAAAAGCTAATTAACGAATTTTAACTAATTAGCCGACTGATGGTTACGATTAGCCCCCTATACTATGTCCCCCTGGCCGTATAACTCACTTGCACCAACCGCATAAGTGTAACCTTCACTGCTTTTAAAGCTTCACAAATAGGTGAAGCTTAAAAAGCACCACACAACCTGAAAATATTTTCTGGTTACGCCACTGCTGTGCATCATAGATGTTTCAGGTTTAAGCTATGGGTGGTTCCGCGTTTTACAATGTAATTCCAGCAGCTACAGCTTTACAATAGAGGGTATATTTTCTAAATAGACCTAGGAACCTGAGTCACTAGGAACCTGAGCCATCGTCGTATAATTTATTTCCGTCCTAATGTTCTATTTCGGGCATTACGTAGACTTTCTGGCTAATGGCGTACCAGTGAGCCCCGCTAAAATGTAGGTGTTCGTGCATGTGGAGCAGTAGAAAGAAAACTGAGCAGCTATTAGGAGTTCGCGTACTGTTACACGACACACTAATAAAACATCGCAACACTGCCAGAGAATTCAATATTCGTTTCGTGAAATCTTGCCATATCACATCTAATGAAAAAAATCAGCAGAACCCATCCTTTGGGAATGATTATCTACGTTAATGCGAATAGCATCAAACGGTGCGGAGTTATGCGCGTTCGTCAGGTGGCCGGCACACTCTAGATACGCCAGCCCACTCTTGAGGCGATTCTAAATTTGTTGTCACTTTCACAGCCCTGCGCACGATCTCCGCAGCCCAGCACGTGCGTTTGTGTCACTTAGGAAGGCGAGCAAAGCACGCGCCATACGCACAAACACTCAAAATGGTACCGACCAGACTTTCTGGCGTCTCAGCTAGTCTCAACCAACGGTACTCTAAACGGTTGTTTATATCTTTACCATAGGACGCGCTTTACAGCGCTGTCACAGCTACCGGTGCGCGCGCGTTCCATGCACGAGGGCTCATTCCGCTCTCGTGCATGGAACGCGCGCGCACCGGTAGCTGTGACAGCGCTGTAAAGCGCGTCCTATGGTAAAGATATAAACAACCGTTTAGAGTGCGTTGAATGACTGGTTAGCGCGTCTGCCTGCTGATCAAAGGGTCAACAGTTCGAATCCCAGCCGGCGCCGGTCTTTTTTATTTATTTATCGACCCGCGGCGTAAGAGGTTAGATAGCCAGATAGATACATAGACGAAAAGTGCGTGAAGTAGCCAAAGAATGCTATTCGCATTAATATTCGCATTAAAAAACACCAAACACCTTAGCCGTCACACTAAACTTATGCAAAACAATCATGTCCGCAGTCCTCGTGGTATGTCGAGTACGCATGTCAACATAGATGCTGCGTTCCAAACTCTCCAAAGCATATTTTGATCTCTCCTTCTCTCTTTCGTTATTTTGCTCGGTCTTTCTCTCTAGATGCAGTCGCAGCTTGAGACTCAATAAAAGCTTAACACGTATCTCTAGCGTAAAAGATATACACAGGTGTACATAATTGTAAATATCAAGTCCTAACGTGCGAATGCGCAGTAGTAAAACGGAGACGTCATACAACGCGTTTTGTTGATTTTGAGTAGACACCACGACCATCACATCTCAGTGCTAACCTTCCAGACCGCTTAATGCAATGTCTGAAATCCATGAAATGACATGTATAAAACTTGAAACTACAAAAATAAAAGTACCTACAAAAAAATGATATAAAGAACGTATTTTTTTTCTTCTTTTTTGTGTGTGTGTGTCGCTACCTTGTTTGTTTTTCAGCTATTTTTATTTCCAAGAGGAAAACACACTTTTCTTAACACTTACCGGTCTGTGCTCTGATAGCTTTTAAGTAATATTTGCTTGCAACTCACGTTCACGCTGGCGGATGGCCAAAGTAGATCTTATATAAGGAAAATCAAACTAAACCGACTACGACCTGAATTTTCAGATTATTCTGTCATTATTGCTACAGGATGTTTTAACGGCAGATTTATTGGTAACCAGCCTCATAGAAGTGACCAACTCGGTGAATACGACAAAATATATCGAAAAATCTCTTAAATTCTAAAAATAAAACGTGGCTTTTTTTTTTTGCTATTTGATTTGTCATTTTATTTATATGTTTTGTGCCTTTAACATTGGTTATTACTCGTCGCAACTGACGTTGGATAGCGCGGAGTCGTGCACAAATAGATGGAAACGAATGCGATAGTGGCACTCGCCTAAAACAGCTAGAGGTGTGCGCGCAAGTATTGGGGAGTCAGGTGAATCACCTTTGGCGCGTAAACAGCCCACTGCACCACCGAGTACAAAAACAAAAACAAAAAAAACAGCCGTCATAAATATCTATTTGACCCTGACATCATGTATAGTTCATTGTACAACTACGCGGAGTTTATGTACTTGCGTGTTCTACGGCTTAAATACTAGTTTGATGCATTTAAATGAGGGGAGATAAAAACAGCTACCTCAAAGTTCTGGATGGAGTAAATATGCACCACCCAATTTACGCATAAAGAAACATATAAGAAAATCAGATATAGCGGAGTTTACAAAAAATTAAAAAGTATTACTATAATTTTGATTGGGAGTTACTAACTACACTGGAGTACAGTGTGCTCAACCGTTAAATATAACGCGGGAGCGGTGGCCGAAACTGATATCAGAGCTGTCTAGCGATTAAATCGATGATGCGGCAGAGAATAAAGGCTGTTTCACATGCTGCGATTCTCGTCCGAAATCGGTGCGATTTCTAGTAAATGTGCGATTAAAATCGCAGTCGCACTGTCGCAGCGGCTCTGCGACTGGTTTCCACCAAGTTGGTATTTTGTCGCGAACTCGGTGCGATCACTTCATCGTCAACCAGTCGTTCATTAGCCAGCTTCCATCCGTGATGGTTGCGTATTCGAAAATAAATTTAGGCACCTTAAAACTTTTGGTTTAATGCTTAATTATTAAAAATATCTTGTCACATATTGTATGCGTAAAACATTTGTGTTTATTAAGACGTTGTTTGTTGTATTTTAGGCAAAGTGAAACGCGTCGCCTCCGTGTCCGAATAGCCGGCCGCGCCGACAGAAATCGCGCGGATGTTGGAGCATGTGAAACCAAACATTGCGATCGCACTCGCTGCGTCGCCGGTCGCACCGATTTTTTCACAACAGTCGCTGCATGTGAAACAGGCTTAATGAGGCCCTTCTTGCGATTGTCGCCACTCCCCGATACAGTTATCGCATGACCTCCTCGTTTCTTTCTTTATCACCCACGCTTTAAATTTTTACTTGTTTGTTTTGCTGTTTTTGCCACTCCGGTTAGTCACACCTACGCATTTACCGTGCGGGGCTACCGTATCTCGGGATCTTGCAGTTTCTCTAATAAAAACCACCTTCTTTAAAAAAAAAAAAAAAGCGACTTTTTGTTTTGTTTTTAATTGCCGAGTCACGCATCTGTGATTGTTTCGGAGCTGGGAGTCCAGAAAACAAGAGCGGCACAAGCTGCCAGAGTGAGCCGGTAGATGACGCACGCAGTTTCTCCGACCCCCACTCCCGCGTTATGCTTAACAGTTGAGTACACTGTACATACTATAACAACGCAGAAATAAAAGCCTCGGATCGTGAAAGAGCCTGGGAAAACGAGGATAGCACTCGTGATTTGCATTTCGTCGTCAAAAGAAAAAAGCCACCATCTCGCATTCACTAAACACCAAAACAAAGAGTTTAAACCACATATCGATACAATTGTCCCGCCCGTCCGAGAGTCTGGCGTCTGGAAAAAAAAACATTCTCGCAAGCCCCGCGCACCGCTTGCGGCTGTGAAAACATCGTCCACCAAGACAACCGGCCCACGTGACCAGACCGCAGTCAAGAACGGATGCACATCCGGGGCTAAAAGGTTTTCGAGCCCCCTTGCACCACTTCGTTACTACCGATATTTATTTGTTTATTTCACCCTCGCCTGTTACTTTGCGCTTGTGATCTGCAGCTGTCGCTGTAGAACGGAGGCCGAGTGAAAAGTACAGCCAATAATGGTGCTTAACGTGAGTCGTGAAGCTCATCCGTGATATACATGACTATAATGCATGGAGGTCAGTGACCCTCTGTAGGTCACTGACCTTCGATAGATTCTACCGGAGAAAAAGGTGATTCCCGACTTCTTTGTAGAAGAAGAACTTGTAGTTGGGCTAGTTGGTGAACGTTATGAAGCATGCTGTAAGGCACAAAAAAGATGATGAAGGTGACGAGATACGTATTTATTTTCTGCACTTTTCAAATATAGTTGTGAGTGGTGCCTGTGCGTGTCTTCTTCCTTGTGTCCGTTATGTTTTGCGCCTTACACTGTGCTTCTTCGTGAAGGCACAAAAAGTAATTTCATCACCGGCAGCTATCGCTAGAATCGTCACCATTCCAGGGCCTATGGAAAAATGACACTCTGCACCGTCGGTCTCCTATAGGTGAAGTGGAAATCTTGTAAGATATCGCTTGAGTAAACGATTTTAATCGCGACAATTGCTGCAAAACTCGTGAGGGGCATATTGAGTAGGGGGGGGGGGGGAGGATATGAGATTGTCAAAAGCAAACGAGTCTGTTCAGTGTACGCTACTTAAAGGGATATTTCAACGAAATTTGAAATATACCCGTCGTGTTCAGAAATAGGCTAAATGTGATCCACAATATCCGTAAATGACAATCGCACGTTTGTATTTTGAGCTGGATGGCTGTATTTTTCGTTATAGACCTTTCTCACAAGGGCGCCGCCATCTTGAAATATCGTCACTTCCAGTATGGGCGAAAACATTGCTTTGCTGTCGCCACGCCAATAGAATGCATTTAGGAGATAAGCGTAACCGTCACCCATTCTCGTTTTGTCTCCCTCTATATTTTTACTATTTGCAGGTTGAAACGTTTTAATATTTTTTCGTTGCCCATACCGGATATGCCTTCTTGGCGGTCGGGGGCGAGAGTAAGCGGAAAAGGTCTATAAACGGCCCACTCTGGCAAGCGCTTGGAGAACAGCCAGAGGAGAGCACGTGACATCCTCCGCAATCGTGACGTAGATTGTCTCGGGACGAGCAAAGCTGCGGCGAGGCTGACGTCGAGAGGATCTCCTAGCCGTTCGAGCCACCGAAGCTGCCGACGCACGCCAGCGATCGGGCCACTGCAACTAACCCGAAAGCTGCTTTTGTGCGAATTTTGAGTGACGGGTTAATCTTCAATCTTGTAGAGGGACAATAGCGACGTCTTGGGCACACAAAAGAGAGTCCTGTTGAGAGGGAGTTCCTCTTTCCCCCTCCCCCTTCTCTCGTGGTGGCTAGGGTGCCTACATCCAGCGGAGCGGCAGAAACACATGTAGGCACCCTAGTAATGGCCGGAGGCGAGACAGTTACCGTCACTACCTGTCAAGGTTCCTAGACGGGCATTACAAACGAGGCGTTAGTGACATCCACCAGGTGCTCTTTGCTAATCGTTTAATTTGTTTTAACATTCCTTTTCGTGTACTTTTTGACAAGAGATTGGTGTGCCTGATGTGATACTGCTCCCTTGAACACAAATAGACCAAGAAATAAGCGTTTTTTTTTTTTTTTTGGAGGGGGAAACAAATTGTCTTTATTTGACCCGCAAAATCTCAAATACTATCGATTTTTTCTTCTTTTTTTTTTTGGTGTATGGAAGTTGAGAGTTCTAAAGCGATGCTGTTGTTGTTGTTGTTGTTGTCTTTTAGCTGTTCCAGCGGCGGCGGTGTGACCTTCGGAGGTAGGGGGCGACGCGGCAAGTGCCCCAGTGATTGATGTGTCGCAACTAAAGAAAAACCACCCTCAAATTTGAGACCCAAGCCACAAACCATATCCACGATGTGTTTATTTCTAGTTTACGTACAGGGGGAAAGGGGGGGGGAAGGGTGAAATCAATTCACTAAAATTGTGGAGTACAGCCAAAGCTACAGGGGAGAGAGTGTATCCCGACCTGTTCAAGATGAGGGAAAGGAGGAATGGGAGAACCCCAGCCCTTCCCCACGGTTCCTCCTCTCCCTCCTCTTGAGCAGTTTGGCATTCACTCTCTCCCCTGTAACTTTGGTTGTATTGCATGCTGAGTGGTTGTAAATGCTGGCGAAAGTGCTCTTCGGTGCTCCGCTCCCGCGTCTGATGCTCCAAAATGCTGGGAATCCGACTTCGAGAGCGTCTTGTGTTCTTGTGTGCCTCGGATGGCGTTTTTCAACACCCTGGGAGAGTTTCTTGCCCCGAATTATGGCATCCGCCAGTGCGGCGAGGCCGAGAAGTGCGGCACTGAACGCGCCACCGATAGAAATCAGAGACCAGTACTGAAAATATTGTATCAGTTAACAGCGACTGAATTTCCCTTCAGGTTTTTGTCGTTTTAGATGTGGTGCACCGATAATATTTTTGGCGTCTCGTGTCGTTTACAACAATGAAATATAATGTGACCAAGGACGTGCGAAATACGAGCATTGCAGGGAACGAAGATGTTTATAAAAGTTTGACTTGAGGATCCCGTGTCGACGAGTGCGTCCGTTGTCAACAACTGAAAACAGCAAAGTCGAGACGGGCCCATTGCCGGAGCGAGTCGATCAATGACTCATCGAATCGAAATTGATGAATGTGCATGTTTCAGCAACAGAAATTCAAGTTTTCTTTCTAGCTAGATTATGTACTGATTTTCAATATGAGAGGAATCCAATCGCGTTATGACGTTTAACATAAGTTTCGGCTTTCTGGTATCGCGAAGGAGATCGCGATTCAGAAAAACCAATAGAACTAACTTTTCGACAATTTCCTGCCACACCCGGCGGCGGAAATGAGCCTTCAACTAAGCGTTGGAGATGATAAAATCGAGTCAAAGTCACCGCTGCGAAATATCAACATTAAGATAAATAAAGTTACGAAAAGTTACAAGCAGAAACAGAAATTCTCACGAGAAAACCTGCATGCACCTTACGAGCGTAGCCATGTTCATCGACAGTGCAGCGTTAAAGGCCGACGATCAGTTCGCGATTTCCAGTTTTCTCTCGCTTCCTCCTCTCCCCTTTCTACCCTGTCCACCATTGCCTGTCTCCTCTTCCTTCATGGAGAGGAGGATCTTCTGCCTTGCAGAATCTCGAGTCTGTACGTCGGCCTTTAAGTTCGGTGCGCGCTCCATTCACAAAATGTTCCGAGCACACTCGAGAGGATGGCGTTGGGGAAAAGTATTTTCGGTTTACGGACGCATCCCACTGCCGCCGGAGGTCTCTGTCATTTGGAAAACGATGAAGCTTGAAGGCATATCAGCCGCAGTTGCCTTGTCTGATCTCGTGCGCGATACAGATGTCCTGCGATAATAATCTGCACTTTCGGTTGTTATTCGTGTAGCTTATTACCGAACAATGGTGTCCCGATGACCAGGGAATTGTCATCATTGAATGTGAAAGCTCTAATTAAATCTGGAAGTAAAGAAATGGAGGAAACCGCGAAGAACACAAGCGAACTTAAGCGCGAAACACATGTACGACGAAACCGTCCGATCCGACGTGCGGACCGCCGGAATGACCTTGGGGGAGAGGGTTTTCGTAGCACCGGAGAGCGTTGAAAACCCTCGCCTCCGACCGTCGTATTGCGTGGTCGGACGTCGGATCGGACGGTTTCGTCGTACATGTGTTTCGCGCTTTAGAGCGACACACGCGTCCAAGGCGTTCATCCGGGTCTTTCGCTCGTTCCAAACTAACCAGCAAGGAGGAAAGCGCCGGTAGCACTTTTCCCTTTTTCTCTCTTGCCCTCTTTCACTGAAATGGTTCTTCTTTTGTTTCCTGGGGGGCCGGGGGGGGGGGGGGTCTTAGGTGCTAAAGGATGCGGGTATGAAGAATGGCATGGCGCTATTCTTCGTATACCCGCATCCGAAAACAAACTCTCTGGCCACGGCACTGGTTTTGCATTACTGTATATTGTTTCCTAAAACTAAACCACCATAATAAAGGTTAAAAAAACAGTATATTAACTCTATTTCATAGCGTACGTCCGAATGCGTACTCGAAATTCGCATGTCTAATGGCATGCGAATTCTCCCCAAAATAATTCTGCAAATATCGATGTCCTCAACTATTACATAAAACGACTTTTCTCCTCTTGTCTAATTTTGCAAGCAATATTGGTCATAAGAAAAAAATCAGTGACATGTAGATTTCTTTTTTCATTTTTTTTTTCATTTGTGTACTTTGCACAATTATTTCTACTACTCGCTTCGTTCAAGCTGGTTTCCTTCTCAATGTTGGCGGATCGCACACGCTAACAAAGCTTCTCACCTCCACTTTTATTTCTATGCGTTCCCTTCTTATCGCGATTGTTGTCAGCTCCTTCGGCTCAGCTGCTTGGAACATAAGACGTTCACAGAATGATATACGGTACATCATCTAGCGTTACACTGCTCTAAGAGCGCTCTGTCCTGTCCTATTGTTCCTTCCTGTCCTTGTCTTTTGGGCTATAACTTTGTAATGTATAATCAATTAGCCCAACAGTTGATTATCATCTAGCGGTATGGCAGAGCTTAGGTAGAGCGTCTGCACTGGAGCATTTAGTGTAGCTTAAATCTGCGATGACAGCGTCGGAGGCTGGTCCCGCTGCAAAAATATATAAGCACACTTTTTTTTATAGAGCACGTGTCTGCAAGACTGCTGCACAAACAAAGATTATAAGCCGTTTAGAATCAAGCGAGTTCATTCCACTTCATCAGAGATATATGCGCGTGAATTTGTTCGGCGAGGTTCATGAGCGCGGCCTATAGTGCTCAAGAAGAATAGCGGCTTCGATGGTGCGAAATCAAGGATGACCGCCGAGTTTGGCGACCCGAACCAAATAACGTCAGTCAGATTTGTTCTATGAATAGTGACACAATGTGAATGAATGAATGAAGGGGCTTTATTTGTAACAGCTCATAGTCCGGGCCGCTTATTTGTGGCATGCTTTTGCCACTGGTGGCCGTTCGAATGGGATGAGTGTCCGTTTTGCCTTGTGTCAGTGTTGCTGCCGTACGATATGCTCGATCGATGTGAATTAGAGGACGTAGCTCACTGTGCGCCAAGTGGCAGGCATATATAGTACACGCATTTCCAGGGCACGAGTCAAGCGCGATCTGACCGGGCTTGCGTTTCCCTCAAACTTATTAGCGCGTGTAAACAATATTCAGTCGGTCACGTGTCATATCAGTGATCATTCCCTTGTTTCTTTTAGAGCGGAGCTTTTAGGCGCCCGTTTCCGGCTTGAGCGGCGTCGCCGTCGGCGTAATCGCGCGTTGCATTATGGGACGTTCCCATAATGACGCCACACGTGACGTCACGTCATGTGACGTCACAAGACACGTGACGTGACGTCATGTGACGACACACGGTGCCTAAATTTAGCGGGAATATTTCCCCGCTAAATTTGGCGGAGAAATTTCCCCGCTATATTTGGGTAAAAAATTCCCTGCTAAATTTAGCGGAAACAAATTTCCCGCGTAAACTTCGCGGGAAAATTTTCCCCGCTAAATTTAGCGAAAAAATCCCCGCTAAATTTGGCGAAAAATTTTCCCGCTAATGTCCCCTAAATTTAGCGGAAAAATTGCCCGCTAAATTTAGCGAACAAACTTCCTCGCTCAATTTTGCGGAAAAAATTTTTAGCTGAAAAAATTCCCCGCTAACTTTAGCTAAATTTTCCCGCTAAATAGGAGGGAACGGAAGAGGAGGAGTAGGAGAGGCATACCCTCCCTCCGTACCCTCCCCTCCTCCTCCTCAAGAGCTCTGCTCTAATTCGGCATTACAGAGATTTGTAAACGTCTTTCATTTTTTTTGTTCTTCTAAGAGCGCCAAGAGGTTCGTTTGGGATTTATGGAAATTCAAACGAAGCTTCTAAATGATGATTGCTTTTTAACTGCGGCGCGTCACAAGCTTCAAGAATTCGTAAGCGCCCAAGGGAAGAGGTTGGTGTTAATTGGGAACTGTTTAAACAAGAAATTAAAATGATAGCCATAGAACGATCGAGTTTATTAAAGCATGAGGGAAAAAAGAAAACAAATAAATTAAATGGCCTGCTTCAGACGTTAATGCAAAAAGCATAGCCTCCTATATACTGACAAAGCCTGGTAGATCGCCACGAGAAGCGGCCGCCGAAATAGAAAACGTGGAGTGGCAGAGAACGGATGAGAGGAGAGCCTAGGAGAGCCACGTGACTGGCCCCCGCTGCGGCGAGACGCCGAAACATACTTCACCCGAGCGAACAAGTGTGTTTCAGGTCCTCGCCGCTGCATACTAGTGCGCTGACGTCCAGGTTCCCTGAGAATGGCTCTTTGATGCTCTGTGCTACCAGATCCTCGCGCTCCAAATTCGTTCTAGGCCCAATGTTCTAGTAACCCACGCGCCTACAAAAAGCAAAACGTGCTCCGCGTGGCAAGCCGGAGTCAGTCTCGCCCCAACGATCGATCCTGCTGTTACGCCGACTTCGACGCCCGCGACGCTCGGTTGTTGTCTTTTGTCCCCTTTTTGTTTTGAGCACAAGTTAGCCCCATTAAACGTTTCAGTTTTCTCAGTTATTCTTTGTTTCGTCACCTCGTCATTCGTGATACTATTGCCTCTATAACAAGACTATGGTGTCTTGCGGATCGAGTGATGTCTCAGCCTACATCTTGCTATTAAGGGCACCTTTTGTAGAGCGTAATCTCACAGCCTACACCAATACAAAAGAAGCAAATTTGTTTCGATAAAACGGCGAAAGTAGCTCGCGATCGGAAACTGCATTTGTGGCTCGGCTGTTCACGCACAGATAATACTCGGCATTGTGGACTGAATCGAGAAACCACTCTCGGCGACTGGGCAAAGAGCGCGATTTTCGCTCCTTCCCCTTTCTAGCCCAGAATAGCAACGGCAGGGTGCATTACGCGCCTGTTATCTCGGAGTCAGAGTCCGTGAACACAAGAGTACGGACACACTCACCGGATGACGCCACCGAATAGGTGGAAGTATATGTCGAGACATTTTTAACCTTTCACTGAACTGTACCCTTGCCCAACTTGTTTCACGGCAGAAATGTGATTAACAAATCCTAGTATATACAAATTTAAAAAAAAAATTATACAAAAATTCACCATTTAATGATAAATACTGTAAACGCACTAAATTTTCACGAAAACCTAATTTTCGCGAATCGCCTACAATTCGCGAGAAATATGTCTCGCGAACAATTCGATCAATATGTGAACGCTACGGAAGCTACACTCGATTCGCGAAAATTAGAACCCGCGAATAATTTCAAATTTATAGCTTTGGCCCGATTTGCGAAAATTTAAGCCCGCGAAAAATTAAGTCGTTTACAGTACTTGCTGGCTCCCTTCCGGATGTGTCCTAGCGAAATATTTTCCAATAGATAGAAATGATAAAGAGTGTATTTTTAGCAATTCAAGGGTTCCCCCAAAACTTCTTAAAAACACTACCTAGAAACGTAACATCTGGGAGCTAGTATTGTTTCTTTTTTCCTCTAACCCCGTCGGGTGCCGTTTGCAGTCTGCAATTTTCTTTATCTGCTTCTGCCCATTTCGCGCGAGAATGCAATCGCAAAGCTATTGCGGGAAGCGGTGAGACACTCGCAAATCAAGCTTCAAATCGTCATCTGATGTGAGTTCCCTCTGTCAAAAACACACGTTGAACAACTTCCCTTCTACCGTTTGGAAAAAGACAACAGTATGTCCAGGATTTACACCCTCAAGAAGTTTCCGGGCGCTTGGAACGGGAGCCCGTAAAGATTGTAAGTGAGCAACGATGGAGGCGAGTGCGGCCATGTTGTGCGTGCGGCGCTGTCACAAAAGAAGTTATATTGCTGCCCTGCTCCCATGTCCTATGTCGCGGGTGCCACTGGGAAATGCAGACGCCTGGACAAGCCTGCCTCTGCCCTCGCGACGGGCGTGCATTTACAGAGAGCCAAATCCAGTACTTCATGACCCCCGTGGAAGACGTGCTGGAGCTCCTTGTGAAGTGCCCCAACGAAAAGATCGGCTGCGGCTTCGTGTGTGCGCTCGGGACACTGTCCTCTCATCTGTCCAACTCATGCGAATTCAAGTCTACGAAGAAGCCGCACCGAGAGCTTGTTCTGGTTTGTGCCTACGAGGGTTCTCACCGAACTGTTTCCATCAGCCTCCAGCTAGAACAGAACCAGGAAATCGAGACGTCTAATCTACCGGCACCTGAACCAGAGCTCACCACCAAAGATAAAGCTGAACAAGTGTTAAGGATGCTAGAGAAGCTCGGTTACGTCGAACCACGTTCAGGCCATGTCCCGGTCGACTCGAGCTCTCTGAATGCATCCGACCCCGCCAAGGAAAATATTTGGAAGAACTACAACCCTCACCCGATCTCGTCGCAGCATTTCTGCTACGCGCTACCAGGCGATAACCGAACACCACAAGGGCCACGACCACTTACACCACCACAACCAGAGCGACAAGAGAGACAGAATGATGCCAGATGCTCCAGATGTGATACGTTGATCGCTATAATGGTACGGCTGGTCCGCAGTATTTACGCAACGGGTTCGGATCGCTTCGAAATCATGAGCATGCTTGCCGAAGTGATTGATCAATTGAGGAGCATGCCTGAAAATTAGCGCTGCGGTAACGCTCACATGGAGACCACAGTACTGGCCAACTGCGCTGTCTACATTCCTGATTATTTCCGATAGCCGCGTGTGAGTTGCATATGTTTCCTGGTTATATCTGAATCGAAAGTTAGTTTAGGTTTTGGCACCATTGTTGTAGTTTACGGCAAGTTGAGCTAGTTGGCTGTGCATTCCGGAAGTAAAACGACTAAAGACGGGGACAGAGGAAAATAGCTACAAACAGGACACGGCATCGGGTCCTGTTTGCATTTATTTTCTCCTGTCCCTGTCTTTTGGCGTTTTACTTCCAGAGACTGTAGTTTATAACATTATTATCTCTCATAGAAGTACACTTGCTCGGCGAATGACGGCGAACGAGGCGGAAAACGTGTCTTCCAGCACGCTGCCGCCCAGCCCTGCAACGCTTCACCCGGCTGACTCGCTTAGCTACCCGACGTTTTTAGCCCAGCTTGCCTACCCTGAAAGCCCCTTGGTAGAAAGACTCGCGACAGCATTTAACCGCTAGTCTGTACCTCCCTTTCCTCTAAACTGTAAATAAAGAAAATTAAAAAAAACTGCGGCTGAAAGAAAGAGAGGGGAGAAAGAGTGAAGTTTTCAGAGGAAGGAGCATAGTTTGATTCAATATTGCTTTGTAGATGACATGGCTGACTTTTCACATAACACCATCATGAACGACAACCCACAAACATATATATATATATATATATATATATATATATATATATATATATATATATATATATATATATATATATATATATATATATATATACAGGGTGTTTCATGGAAGGTGGACAAATTCGATGTTCCGAAAACTACGCGTCGCAACAAAAAAGGGCTTGTGTCTTTTTGGTCCTGGGCCAGGGGCCTATTTAGGAAAATTATTAAAGTCCGAGATAATTATATTGTTAATTTTTTTGCGTAATTAACTTTCTTAATATTGTGTTTAAGGGCATAGTTTCAATTAGAAAATTGCTCAGCGTCACCGAAAAACACTAAATCAACAAATTGCAGGACGATAGAAAACACGCGAAGCATTTTACGGCTTTCTGAAAAAACGTACAAATTCGACGGGTTTTTAAGTTTCGGTTTGCTATCGGAGCGCATGTCGGCCCCGGCAACACCGCGCCCCGTGGAGAAATAGTGCATCCAACCTCTGCTGCGCTGGCTTCGCGCGACGCAGCACAGGCTGGTTGCACTATCTCTCCACGGGGCGCGATGCACCGCCGGTTCTGAGATGCGCTCCCATAACAAACCGAAACTTAAAAACATATCGAATTTGTACGGTTTTTCTGAAAGCCGTAAAATGCTTCGCGTGCCTTCTATCGTTCTGCAATTTGTTGATTTAGTGTTTTTTGATGATGCTGAGCAATTTTCTAATTGAAACCATGCCCTTAAACACAATATTAAAAAAGTTAATTACGCAAAAATAATTAAATATCTAATTATCCCGGACTTTAATACTTTTCTTAAATAGGGCCCTGGCCCAGTACCAAAAAGACAAGCCGTTTTTTGTTGCGACGCGTAGTTTTCGCAACATCGAATTTGTCCAACTTTCGTGAAACACCATTGAGCGTGATCGTTCGCGGAAAGTGATGATAAGCGGCCGATACCAGAACTCGTGACGTCATGGATACAATGTAACAGGGTGCCAACGAAACAACTAAACGTCGGCTCACACAGGGGCGTTTGCTCACGATTTCTTATGTTACGTGAGGAGTCGCCGGGACATTCATGTTTTGTTTCTCGTGTGCAAAGGTGCTCCTTGAAGCGGTCGCCACGCTTCCTTCGAAGCACGGACGTCCCGGTGGCTCGCGACGTAAGCGGTCGTAACTTAACGCCCCTGTGTGATAGCCTTAAGTGCGAGCGTAAGAGAGGTTACGAGGGTGAGCTTCGGGTTTCGAACGTTTCTGACGGACGGACGGAACGTCCGTCCGTCTGAAACGGACGGACGGACGGATGGAACGTCCGTCCGTCCGTCCGCCCGCCCGCCCGCGTGCGTGCGTGCGTGCGTGCGTGCGTCCGTCCGTTGCGTCCGTTCGTTGCGTGCGTCCGTTGCGTGCGTCCGTCCGTTGCGTGCGTCCGTCCGTAGCGTGCGTCCGTTGCGTGCGTCCGTTGCGTGCGTCCGTCCGTTGCGTGCGTCCGTTGCGTGCGTCCGTCCGTTGCGTGCGTCCGTTGCGTGCGTGCGTCCGTCAGTTGCGTGCGTCCATCCGTTGCGTCCGTCCGTTGCGTGCGTCCGTTGCGTGCGTCCGTTGCGTGCGTCCGTCCGTTGCGTGCGTCCGTTGCGTGCGTCCGTCCGTTGCGTCCGTCCGTTGCGTGCGTGCGTCCGTCCGTTGCGTCCGTCCGTTGCGTGCGTCCGTTGCGTGCGTGCGTCCGTCCGTTGCGTCCGTCCGTTGCGTGCGTGCGTCCGTCCGTTGCGTGCGTCCGTTGCGTGCGTCCGTCCGTTGCGTGCGTGCGTCCGTCCGTTGCGTGCGTCCGTCCGTTGCGTGCGTCCGTTGCGTGCGTCCGTCCGTTGCGTGCGTCCGTTGCGTGCGTCCGTCCGTTGCGTGCGTCCGTCGCGTGTGCGTCCGTCCGTTGCGTGCGTCCGTTGCGTGCGTCCGTCCGTTGCGTGCGTCCGTTGCGTGCGTCCGTCCGTTGCGTGCTGTCGCGTTGCGTGCGTGCGTCCGTCCGTTGCGTGCGTCCGTTGCGTGCGTCCGTTGCGTGCGTGCGTCCGTCCGTTGCGTCCGTCCGTTGCGTGCGTCCGTCCGTTGCGTGCGTCCGTTGCGTGCGTCCGTCCGTTCGCGTGCGTCCGTTGCGTGCGTCCGTTGCGTGCGTCCGTCCGTTGCGTGCGTCCGTTCCGTGCGTCCGTCCGTTGCGTCCGTCCGTTGCGTGCGTGCGTCCGTCCGTTGCGTGCGTCCGTTGCGTGCGTGCGTCCGTCCGTTGCGTCCGTCCGTTGCGTGCGTGCGTCCGTCCGTTGCGTGCGTCCGTTGCGTGCGTGCGTCCGTCCGTTGCGTCCGTCCGTTGCGTGCGTCCGTTGCGTGCGTCCGTCCGTGCGTGCGTCCGTCCGTTGCGTGCGTCCGTTGCGTGCGTCCGTCCGTTGCGTGCGTCCGTTGCGTGCGTCCGTCCGTTGCGTGCGTCCGTCCGTTGCGTCCGTCCGTTGCGTGCGTGCGTCCGTCCGTTGCGTCCGTCCGTTGCGTGCGTCCGTTGCGTGCGTGCGTCCGTCCGTTGCGTGCGTCCGTTGCGTGCGTGCGTCCGTCCGTTGCGTGCGTCCGTTGCGTGCGTCCGTCCGTTGCGTGCGTCCGTTGCGTGCGTCCGTCCGTTGCGTGCGTCCGTTGCGTGCGTCCGTCCGTTGCGTGCGTGCGTCCGTCCGTGCGTCCGTCCGTGCGTCCGTCCGTTGCGTGCGTCCGTCGCGTGCGTGCGTCCGTCCGTTGCGTCCGTCCGTGCGTGCGTCCGTCCGTGCGTCCGTCCGTTGCGTGCGCGTCCGTCGCGTGCGTGCGTCCGTCCGTGCGTGCGTCCGTGCGTGCGTGCGTCCGTCCGTGCGTCCGTCCGTCGCGTGCGTCCGTCCGTGCGTCCGTCCGTGCGTCCGTCCGTGCGTCCGTCCGTGCGTGCGTCCGTCCGTGCGTCCGTCCGTGCGTGCGTCCGTCCGTCGTGCGTCCGTCCGTGCGTGCGTCCGTCGCGTGCGTCCGTCCGTCGTCCGTGCGTGCGTCCGTCCGTTGCGTGCGTCCGTTGCGTGCGTGCGTCCGTCCGTTGCGTCCGTCCGTTGCGTGCGTCCGTCCGTTGCGTGCGTCCGTCCGTTCGTGCGTCCGTGCGTGCGTCCGTCCGTTGCGTCCGTCCGTGCGTGCGTGCGTCCGTCCGTTGCGTGCGTCCGTTGCGTGCGTGCGTCCGTCCGTGCGTGCGTGCGTCCGTCCGTTGCGTCCGTCCGTGCGTGCGTCCGTCCGTGCGTGCGTGCGTCCGTCCGTGCGTGCGTCCGCGTGCGTGCGTCCGTCCGTTGCGTGCGTCCGTTGCGTGCGTCCGTCCGTGCGTGCGTCCGTCCGTCCGTGCGTGCGTCCGTCCGTGCGTGCGTCCGTCCGTTGCGTGCGTCCGTTGCGTCCGCGTCCGTCCGTCGCGTGCGTCCGTCCGTTGCGTGCGTCCGTCCGTTGCGTGCGTCCGTTGCGTGCGTCCGTCCGTTGCGTGCGTCCGTTGCGTGCGTGCGTCCGTCCGTGCGTCCGTCCGTTGCGTGCGTGCGTCCGTCCGTTGCGTCCGTCCGTTGCGTGCGTCCGTCCGTTGCGTGCGTCCGTCCGTGCGTGCGTCCGTCGCGTGCGTCCGTCCGTTGCGTCGCGTCCGTTGCGTGCGTCCGTCCGTCGCGTCCGTCCGTCTGTCCGTGCGTCCGTCGCGTGCGTCCGTCCGTTGCGTCCGTCCGTTGCGTGCGTGCGTCCGTCCGTTGCGTCCGTCCGTTGCGTGCGTCCGTCCGTTGCGTCCGTCCGTTGCGTGCGTCCGTTGCGTGCGTGCGTCCGTCCGTTGCGTCCGTCCGTTGCGTGCGTGCGTCCGTCCGTTGCGTCCGTCCGTTGCGTGCGTGCGTCCGTCCGTTGCGTCCGTCCGTTGCGTGCGTGCGTCCGTCCGTTGCGTCGCGTCCGTTGCGTGCGTGCGTCCGTCCGTTGCGTGCGTCCGTCCGTTGCGTGCGTCCGTCGCGTGCGTGCGTCCGTCCGTTGCGTGCGTCCGTTGCGTGCGTGCGTCCGTCCGTTGCGTGCGTCCGTTGCGTGCGTGCGTCCGTCCGTTGCGTGCGTGCGTCCGTCCGTTGCGTGCGTCCGTCCGTTGCGTGCGTCCGTTGCGTGCGTCCGTCCGTTGCGTGCGTCCGTCCGTTGCGTGCGTCCGTCCGTTGCGTGCGTCCGTTGCGTGCGTGCGTCCGTCCGTTGCGTGCGTCCGTCCGTTGCGTGCGTCCGTTGCGTGCGTCCGTCCGTTGCGTGCGTGCGTCCGTCCGTTGCGTGCCGTCCGTTGCGTGCGTCCGTCCGTTGCGTCCGTCCGTGCGTGCGTGCGTCCGTCCGTGCGTCCGTCCGTCTGCGTGCGTCCGTCCGTGCGTCCGTCCGTTGCGTGCGTCCGTTCCGTCCGTGCGTGCGTCCGTCCGTTGCGTCCGTCCGTTGCGTGCGTCCGTCCGTCCGTCCGTTGCGTGCGTCCGTCCGTTGCGTGCGTCCGTCCGTTGCGTGCGTCCGTTCGTCGTGCGTCCGTCCGTCGCGTGCGTCCGTCCGTTGCGTGCGTCCGTCCGTCGCGTTGCGTCCGTCCGCGTGCGTCCGTCCGTGCGTCCGTCCGTTGCGTGCGTCCGTCCGTTGCGTGCGTCCGTCCCTGCGTGCGTCCGTCCGTCTGCGTGCGTCCGTCCGTTGCGTGCGTCCGTTGCGTGCGTCCGTCCGTTGCGTGCGTCCGTCCGTGCGTGCGTCCGTCCGTTGCGTGCGTCTGCGTGCGTCCGTCCGTTGCGTCCGTCCGTTGCGTCCGTCCGTTGCGTGCGTGCGTCCGTCCGTTGCGTCCGTCCGTTGCGTGCCGTCCGTCCGTTGCGTGTCCGTCGCGTTGCGTGCGTCCGTCCGTTGCGTGCGTCCGTTCGTGCGTGCGTCCGTCCGTTGCGTGCGTCCGTCGCGTGCGTGCGTCCGTCCGTTCCGTCCGTCCGTTGCGTGCGTGCGTCCGTCCGTTGCGTGCGTCCGTCCGTTGCGTGCGTCCGTTGCGTGCGTCCGTCCGTTGCGTGCGTCCGTCCGTTGCGTGCGTCCGTCCGTTGCGTGCGTCCGTCCGTTGCGTGCGTCCGTCCGTTGCGTGCGTCCGTTGCGTGCGTCCGTCCGTTGCGTGCGTCCGTTGCGTGCGTCCGTCCGTTGCGTGCGTCCGTTGCGTGCGTCCGTCCGTTGCGTGCGTCCGTTGCGTGCGTCCGTTGCGTGCGTCCGTCCGTTGCGTGCGTCCGTTGCGTGCGTCCGTCCGTTGCGTGCGTCGTCCGTTGCGTGCGTCCGTCCGTTGCGTGCGTGCGTGCGTGCGTCCGTCCGTTGCGTGCGTCCGTGCGTGCGTGCGTGGTTAAGGAGTGGAACCACTGACCTGCACTGCAGACCACAGCACCCGGACACTTACCATCCGCAAGCATGCCACGGCGCGAGACTTAAAGGGGCCCTGCAATCATAATTAAGCGTCTACCTTTTTTGCGGTTTCCACGTCTCTTGGGGTTCGGGCAAGCCAGCGGGCACGGAGAGAGTAACTAAATATCAGTGCGTCATATTTTAACCGGACGACGCGGAAACCTCCTCCACCGACGGGGGCGACCCGCGGTACCGAAAGCGCGCGTAATGTGACGTCTTAGGTCCTGGGCTTACTACTGGTCAGAGCCGCCAAAAACTTCTTTTTAGTCGAAATACAAAATATAAGTGGCGCAAACCGTTTCAATTATTTATAAAAGTAGTTTTTGTTCAGTATTTTAGATCAGAAAAGAAACAAATGCAGTTTATAAAGTACGGAAACAAGAAATGATCCGTCGACATACCCGCCACCAAGCGGTGGAAAAGGCGGCGCATACTAGAAAGGAGTAGTGGGATCAGGTGCCGACACGGAAAGGTCCCGGATGTACGCGGCGGCGCTGCGGCCGTAGGGACCGAAGGACCCGACCGGCTCTGAGCGTTCCCAAGGCCTTCGGTGAGCAGCTTTGTCCGGCGGTTTGGCCGTTTCGCGGTATGGCAGCGCGAAGTGGCTCCCATTCTGAACTGATCTTTACCCCGTGTTTGCTGTCGTTTGTGGCCAATGAAGTGTCATGCCGAATTTGTGTTTAATCGCGCAGCAAATGCAATGAGAGCCGCTCTAGCTGCCCGCTACATACAGCCTATCCAGAACACGCTTTAGTGGCGCCCTCTCGCGCCGTCGACACGGAGTACGGCAGCCGTGAGCGCTCGCTCAGCTCACTACCCCTCGTCTAGTTCACGGCCACTCAAGCAACCAAGGACGTCATGAAGGAAGTTATTTTTTGCTTGTTTTTGTAATTTTAATTTGCCTATAACTTTTAAAATAAAGCGAAATTCGAGAAAAGAAAAGTGTCATTAAGTTACTACGTTCAGTGCGCTCAGGTTTGGTGGAAATTAAAAATTAGTAAAAAAGGCATTGCAGGGCCCCTTTAAGGCTGGTTCAGACATGTGCAACGAGCGCGCTGCGTCCGTTACAACCGGAGCGACCGGAACGACCGCTCTGCGCGGCGCGTACACACACCTGCAACCACTGCAACAAGCGCAGCGGGTCGTCAGCGCGGCGACCGCTTCTACGCCGCCGTCAGCTGTTTCAGCGGTGCCTCCAAGGGGACGCACTGCCACTCAATGCCGTAACAGAATATAGACAGACAGCTTTCTATAGCCTAATCCTTTATTATTTTTTTTCGTGATAGGCTTGCAGGGTAGAGTGGATGAAAAAAGAAAAGAAAAAGATGCAGTACGCCGTCTTGGACGATCACGACTCTAATACACGACTTTGCCAATAGTACAAATATCGCCACACGCCTTTTCTACGATTATAAAAGACGATGTAATCTTAGCAGCGATATAGCAACGTAGAAATATGATTTCGTGATCAGATAGACGTTGCGAGCGTTCAGGATTGCTAACACTAATCACTTTTCTCCGGTGATGAACACGGGTGAAAATTCGCATCCTTTATACGGTACGCACCAGTAATACCTTGAACTTGAGCACACGCATGAAATGCGCCAAAGAAGAAATCCGGGCGATGTTCGAGGACACAAATGCTTAGAAAGCACCACTGTAGTCGAAGTAAACAAACACGACGGCACGGGCGTTTCTGCTGTCTTGAGAGTGCCGCCACGACATCGCCGCACGAGTAGGTGGATCTTCCCTTCTAGTACGTGCTGGCGCGACACACGACGAGAATTCACAGTCAAGGATAGCGCTTTGACGCGGAACGATGAGCTTTCACCACGCCGTCCTCGTCGACGATCACCACCGACGCCATGTTTGCAAAGAGAAGGAGCCGGCCCGCGACCGGCATGCAACGCGCGCAACCAGTTCTCCTCGACCTGTGATTGGCCTGTCGCTGCGGTTGTTTCGGTTGTTTCCAACGCAGCGGGGAAAGTTGGGCTCGCTCCAACTCCTTGCGTCGTGAACGACACATGCGTGCGTCCCTCCGTCGCTATGGCAACTGATGGTTGCAGACCCTTGGAACGGTCGTTTCGGTTGTTTCGGTCGTTCCGGTCGCTACGGACGCATGTGTGTGAACGGGCCTTTATTCTTCATCAACTACCATTCAAAGACTCGCGCCATCCTGAACAACTGGCTGCAGCCAAATAGCTGTCGCCACCACCCCCGCTCTACCAATCAACGGAAGCGAAGGCTGCGCAAGCCGTGACTTGCATCAGCGGACAGGACATAAAAGGGGAGCGCGGGACCAGGGGAGCGCGCGACCAGAGGAACGCTCGATCTGGTTGAGCCGAGAACGACCATTCATCCCCTCGTCTTTTTAATTATATCATCTAAAACCCTACCTAACAGCGTATGTGTGTTTGTTTGTGTGTATGTGTGTTGCTGTTGTTGTTGCTGATGTTGATGTTGTTGTTGTTGTTGTTGCTGTTGTCGTTGTTGTTATTGTTGTTGTTGCTGTTGTCGTTGTCGTTGTTTACAAAAACACATCTGACGGCGCATCATGAGCTCGACAGCCCAAAAAGAAAATGCGAACATCCAGGGCTTTGTCCGCTGCAACAAAATCTCAAACGAGCTGCCAAGTCCTTAAAAACTTCCTTAGCGCTGAAGATAACCGGCGCATGCCACAATGTATTCTAAAATCACGGAATATTAGACCTATGTGGAGAGCAAGTCGTTTGCTTCTCGCACAGGGGTTGCGATGACGTCAGAACGTCTCCGAGGTCTGATTGGCTCTCATTGAAGGATAGGGTAGACCTCAATGCTTGATGCCTTGAGGTCTACCCACTATTTCTTTTTTTTTTTCATTCAGCCAAGAGGAACTCGGCGTCGTTCTGACGTCATCGCAACCCCTGTGCGAGAAGCAGACGACACTTGCGCTCCGCATATACAGATCTTTCCGGAAAAATGTGGCGCACTTACCGACTACTTAAAGGGGGTGCAAAGATTTCCGGACTTCGGTCTAAGATTTAGCAAAGTTTTCCTCTGACACTTCTGAAGCAAAAAGAGAAAGAGAACCGACTTCTGCCTGCGTGTCCAGAATTTCGCTGTGTAAAAAAAAAAAAAAAAAAAAAAATATATATATATATATATATATATATATATATATATATACTTGCCATTTAGTGGCTCCCTCAGCTCACAGCGCATGCTCGGGATGAGCCTCTTATTTATGATATCCCAAAGAAGACAATCTTGTAGAAATTAGATCGCTTTGGCTATGTGGCGCAAGCCGCAGTGTATCCATTTTTATTCATTCATTCAGTTTTGGAGATGCCACAAACAAAAATACGAGCTAACACACGAGCGAATCTTCGCTCGAAGCTCGAGGCACTCGAGTATGACAGCCACCATAGGCGTAAACCACGGGGGGGGGGGGGGGGGGGGCATCCGGGCTCGTGCTCTCACCTGGCGAAATACGGGGGGCGCCGGACCATAATCCTTACCGAGACGCTGTTTACGTGCCTAACGAGCTTCTAGTAGTGGCATGTAAACAAAATAACGCCCACGTTGCCTTTATTTACAAATACATGGGAAATGGAATCCCAGCGTGCTTTCGTTAGCTTCAATCTCCCGTTCTGGCGACAAGGTAACGCGGCATCAATCACGTTTACGTCCGCTTGGTCTGCTTCCAAAGCAGCCTGCCATTTTGCGATGTCCCACCCATAGGTCGGCATTTTAGAGCCCCTTCATTCACCATCACATCACGAACAAAATCACGTCTCCAAATTCATTCGCATTCACGTCACAAGGTACTCCGACCTCCCAAAGTCACGGCCCTTCACATCCCCGCGTTCAACCGCGCCAAAACTTCATCCCCTTCACATCATGGCTTTCAAACTCCGCCGAGAATTCATCCCCTTCACATCACGGCGTTCAACCGCGCCAAGAATTCATCCCCATCACATCACTGCCGCCTCCGAATTCGACGAAGTCATTCACCATCACATCACCAATTCACATAGTCATTTACCATCACCACGAATTCATCGGAATTCACCATCGCGAATTCATCGGAATTCACCATCACATCATGAATTCATCCAAATTCACCATCACATCATGAATTCTTCGGAATTCACCATCACCCCACGAATTCATCCGAATTCACCATCACATCATGAATTCATCCGAATTCACCATCACTTCATGAAGTTATTCACCATCACTTCACGAAGTTATTCACCATCACGGTCAACACGAATTCACCATCACATCATGAATTCCGCATAATTCAAGAAGTCATTCAGGTTCATTCTGACTATATTCGACTTCACGGCTGGTAGCCCTTCACGAGTTCGCAGTTCTTGCGGAATAGGACAGTGGCGCCTTTTTGTGTCAGCCACTTGAAACCAGGACCTGACTCCGTCGGGGAAGTGGGGTATTTCGATTGCGCGAAACGCAAAGGCACATTGATAGAGCGCCAACCCAGCCAATGCCGCGCTGCTATCGTGTCACGTACATGTGCTCCGTGCGCCGCCGCGCGGAACCGGCAGGTCACGTGATATGGTCTCGGCGCCGATTAGGTGGGCCTGCTCGTGATGGCGGCTTCGTCTCTTTTGAAACGATATATGGCTGCGCCGCGTACACGAAGCGCCGCCTGCTGCTGCTGGTGCCCGCCGCTGGGACCGGGCATTTCATCGAACGCCACAAGTCAAATTTGGGGGTTTTACGTGCCAAACCAACGACGGGCATCTGGCACGGCCCAGCGGAGGACTGAGGATTAATTTCGACGGTTCCCGGACATCTCATCGAACGCCGTTTCGTCGAACGCCGTTTCATCGAAAAAATGGACGTTTCATCGAACGCCGTTTTATCGAACGCCGTTTCATCGAATCGCTGACGGCCGTTTCATCGAATGTCCTTTATATAAGTGTGAGAGATGCTCTTTTATTCCCGGATCGAGTGCATTTTCGTGTCATTCACCCATTTCATTGTCAGGTTTTTTAATGTCCAAACTTGTAGCTGTTACAATTTATTTTGATGCAAGTAACCCATGAGGATATTTGTACCGATTTTTATGTTTGTTTCGCATATTATGCTTATCTGTTCACCCCTCTGTATTACTCGATGGACCGTGACGGTATTGTAACAAATAAATAAAAAGTCGCACTCCCGGTAAGAGCGCACTCCAACTCATAGAGGCCAGAAGGCGACTTCGGTTTTGCTCAGGCGCAACAACTTTAGCCATGTGAGCCGTCCTAGCCTCTCATGTCTTTCTATTGATACCTTTTTACTGCCCGAAGCTTGCAGTAGCTAAAGCTGAGGTGCTAGTTATGAAACTACAACGAAACATTGTTTTTTAGTTCTAAGATTCAATGAAGTCAAAAGTAAGTACGTCACTTTAAATTTTGTTTGAAAACTTTCGGGGGTTCATGTGTTCGTGCGACAGCCATTCACCGCTTCAAATAATGAGCAAGTGCTCTCAAAAAGTCCCCCACAGCCATGCTCCGTCGGTTCTCATAAAAAAAGGCGGACCTTCTCATTTCTTGCCACTATGGCCTTCTTCTGGCGAGGTGGCTCTTGGGAACTCAGCATCGCCTCCAGCTTGTCTTCCGTCAGTTGATGTTCTGCGGCGAGGCAAGTGAAAAACTTCCAGAACCCGGGATGGGCGCTTCCAACCAGCTTCAGGAAGCGGGAATGCCACCCTGGCGTTCGATAAGACGGCGTTCGATAAAACGGCGTTCGATGAAACGGCTTCGATGAAACGGTGTTCGATGAAACGGCGTTCGATGAAACGGCATTCTGATGAAACGGCATTCTGATGAAACGGCTTCGATGAAACGGCGTTCGACGAAACGGCGTTCGATGAAATGTCCGGTCCCAAATTTCGACCACCTGGGGATCTTTTGACGTGCAAACCAGAGCTCGTTTCGTCAAACGCTGTTTCATTGAATGCCGTTTCGCTCGAACGCCGTTTCATCGAACACCGTTTTATCGAAGCCGTTTCATCGAACGCTGTCTTATCGAACGCCAGGGTGGCATTCCCGCTTCCTGAAGCTGGTCGGAAGCGCCCATCCTGGGTTCTGGAAGTTTTTGACTTGGATGCACAATATGCGAGACAAAACATAAAAATCGGTACAAATATGTACAAGTTTTGACATTAAAAAACCTGACAATGAAATGGGTGAATGACATGAAAATGCACTCGATCCGTGCATAAAAGAGCATATTTCACACTTTTTTATATAAAAGACATTCGATGAAACGGCCATCAGCGATTCGATGAAACGGCGTTCGATGAAACGGCGTTCGATGAAACGTCCATTTTTCGATGAAACGGTGTTCGACAAAACGGCGTTCGATGGAAATATCCGGGAACCAAACCGGAGACGTTGGGGGAACTAAATTTAGGTAACTCAGCTCAGTAGAGCCACTAGGAGGGGTGGCTGCTTCCGCTCGATTACGCAATGCCCAGGCAATGCCGGTATCTTGCTGCGAAGACTACTGAACCGTCGGTTTCTTAAAACGGTGGATTGTCCAGACATCCATCCGTCTCAAAATCCTGTACAAGCTTATCGCTGCTGGGAAGCAACAATTCCCGGTGCACTTCTTTCCGAGAAAAAAAAATTCTAACAAAAAAGAGGAAGGCCACATCCACTAAAAGGCGACGTCGCCATTCTTGCTGTTTTATTTTCACAAAGAGCTTAAATAAAAAAAGAAGTATAAAAACTTTGGTTGCAG
>JAZHYW010026617.1:0-17820 GCA_037355805.1 Ixodes ricinus
TAAATCTGTCGCAGACTCGTGGGTCGGAAAGAGAAGAAGTAATAAAAATTAGAAAAATTGAATAAATAAAAATAAATATGCATTCAAACAGAACTTTATGTTAGAGTAAATCCCTGTTCAGTCATGCCCGTCTCCTTACTTTACGTTATGTTAAGGGAGCTTAAGTCTGTTTTTGTCGAGAGTCACCGAAGCATCCGTGCGTCGTTTCAAGCGTAACAATCAACTCGAAGAGAACGCTAAAAAAAAGTCCGTTCTTGAATGTTTTTTTGACGTCCAAAGAAATCTTTTAGCTGGTGAAGAACGGTTCCGCCTCAAGCACTATCGCCCCTGGCGCACAAGGAAGGCAACTGGGCGGTGACGACTTTTACTCGATCAAAAGAAAAAACCCATCAAAGGTTTTAGAGCGCAGCTCTTAGGCGCCCGTTTCCAGCTTGAGCGGCGTCGCCGTCGCCGTCGGCGTCGGCGTAACCGCGCGGTGCATCATGGGAAATATCCCATAATGCACCGCGCGGAAAGGAGGAGGGGAGGAGGAAGAGGAGGAGGGGAGGAGGAAGGAGGAGGGGAATGAGGAGGAGGGGAGGAGGAGGAGGAAGCTGAGGAGGAAGGAGGGAGGAGGGGGAAGGAGGAAGGAGGAGGGAGGAGGAGAGGGAGGGAGGAGGAGGGAGAGGGAGGAGGAAGGGGAGGGAAGGAAGGGGAGGATGAAGGAGGAAGAGGGGGAGGGAGGTGGAGGAGAGGAGGATAAAGGAGGAGGGGGAGGACGAGGGGGAAAAGGAATGGGAGGAGGAAGGAGGAGAGGGAGAAAAAAGGAGGAAGGGGAGGGAGGAGGAGGATGGGAGGAGGGAGGAGGAGTATTTGGTAGGATGAGGAGTTGAGGAGGAGGGAGGAGTTTACCCTCCCCTCAGTACCCTTCCCTCCTCCTCCTCAAGAGCTGCGCTCTAGTTCGGCGTTACAGGGAGTTGTAAACGGCTTTCATTTTTTCACGAAGACTTCTTTTAGGGGCTGCTGAAGTGAACTTTTTAGGGTGCAAAATGTGGACGAGCCGAACTACCCCCCCAGGCGTGTTCAGACAGCCTTGTTTTCTTGCGTTACGTTAAGTTACAAAAGCTTGCGCCACAAGTCACCGGGATATATATGATTCATATTAAGCTTGGCTACCAGTTCAAGCAGATCGCCTGGCACGCGACATTCGAGACACGAATGTTTCGGTGACTTCCATACGTCAAGTAAGAAAACTTAAGAAAACGGTGCTGTGTGAGTTTGAGAGTGCAGACTTACACGCGACATTCGATTCACGGATGTTCCGGTGAACGTACCCTTTTTGCGACGTGGTGCCAGGTGATCACGTGACGCCTGTGTCGGCGCGCTGCCACTAGGTGTCGCATCCGGCGCTAGCGCACGGCGCTGCCGCTAGGTGTCCCAACCGGGTTGCCCCGATAGAGTAACTGTACATACATTTTTTATTTACTCCCGTCCTCAGAGGCATATCCGGTATGGGCGAAGAAAGAAATAATAAAATATATCATCCTGCAAATAAAAAAATAAAATATAGGGGGAGGCTAAAAGATAATACGTGACGTCTACGCTTACATCATAAATTTATTCTATTGGCGTGGCGATGGCAAAACTGTGTTTTCGCTCATACCAGAAGTGACGACATTCAAGATGGTGGCGCCCTTGTGGAAAAGGTCTATAGGCTCTGCTTGCGGAGCCAAACTATCGCGTTCCTTTTCCTTGCGCCGCCAACTACGTATTGGTGGAGAAGTTGTCAAGTGCGCCAAGTTGAGTCCAACCCTCAGACAGAAAAGAGAGCTTGCAGGCGCCGAGTTTCGGGCGGAGCATGTTTCTCGCTTTGCCTTTCCGAAATATACATCCTACGCAGAATTAGAACTGGAAGGTTGCTTCACCATTGAACATTGTGTGTAGCTCCTGGGTACAGTTAACGTCCCTAGGTAACGCTATGAGAGGCAAGTACTCAACCCCCGCTCTCCTCCCCTCACTCCTGTTGTCTGCTGCGCGCGGTCTGCCATGTTCTTCCTAACTCGCCCACCATGGCTGTGTTCAAAATCTTCCGAGTTACTCCGGCGGGTCATGTCACGTGACAACTTCAGATAGAACAACACTGGACGCGGGTAAGTTTTCGAACGCCAAGGTACCACGCCGTTACTCGAGTCGAGAGTGAGGTCGAGTCACATCCGCCATCTCCTTACTAACCGGATAATGAGCGCGGGCACGGACCAATGGGAGAACGCGTTGGCACATCAATCGCTGTCTCTACTTAGCAGTGCGTTTATTGAGGGACTTTTGGTAGAGTATAATCGCGCTCTTTCACAACGTGAGCCATGATTTAAAATATTTTTCCAAAGTTTGGGAGCAGATGACACGGAGCACGATCGCGTTGCTCGCGATTGCGGCACTCGCGGACTGGTACGCGACCGGCTCACCCGGGCAGCTTGGATCCACACAACAACGCGCATGTACGGCTTCTCAAAGGACGACATTTTCGTCGGCTACTGCGTTCTACCGAAGACATAGAGAGCACTTTAGCCGCACTATATATTTTCTTTTCCCTACGCCGCAGCACGCCACCTCACAGCCGCGCCATCCCCGCCTCCCTATTTCCTGCAGAAGCGACGGTCGCTTCCCGCAGTGCGACCTTGGATCCAACATGGCCTCCGTGGGGGCACAATAGGCGATACTTGCTCCCCAAGCGGAGCCCATTCAGCCATTCAGCCAAGGCTCGTTCGTCATGTAACGTCAAACTCCTGCTGCTTAAAAAAAAAAATATATATATATATATATATATATATATATATATATATATATTCGTTCAGCAATTGCTTGCTTTTCAGCCCGACGCCCTATCCACTAAGCTACCGAGGAGGCGTGCGTCGAGCGTCGTCTGCGAGCAGGAGTGTCGCGTGGCGCGCTGTTGTCGTGGTAATTTTCTTCATTTCTTTCTTGCCTCATCATAGAAAATAAAAGGCAGTGCTGTCCGCCGCAGCTCCGAAAGTAAGTCAATATATCGGTGGAGTCACGTCTGAGAGAATGCGCGGAGTCACACACTCTACGTGGAGCGATAGTGAGATATCTACGACGGATCGGAGGACGAAGAACGAGGTTTTGGCGACGGCACTAAACCTTTTAGTAGATTTAATTGTTTCTGGCAAATTCCCTTCCTATGACATAGATCCGACCGTTTTTACTGTCGTCTTTCACGTTTATGGCCACTACAAGTCAAAGGCCAAGGATTGGGCATCATACAAAGACCCCTTCGTGTTTTTGGGGAGGTGGTCGACCGACCGCCTCTCCAAAGTCGCCCGTGCCGAAACGACAGACATCGTGGAATTCCTCGCCCAGACAGTGAGGACGTTGGAAAGGGCGGTACGCTGTAATTACTAAAGCGCTGGATGCATTTTATAAACGCGTACCGTCAAGCTGGGGCATGCCGGGACGCACTTGAGCCAAAATCAGCTAAAATTGGTGGAGCGTCGCCGAGAAACTGGTTTGGTGCGGCGGCGCGGCGCCGGCGCTGCGCCGGCATTCACAGTAGACCATTTTCAATAAGGAAATAACAGACTTAGAAAGAGACTGGGCATTGCACAGTCTCTTTCTGAGTCATGCCCGCATTCGGTAAAAATAACCTTTGAGGCACAGATCCAAAGGCTGCAAACAGCAAGATAGCCGATTCCCTTATTAATTTCTGTTGCGGAGAGACTTAAGACCATTAACCCTTTGCCTACCGCAAAAAAAATTAAAAAAAAATATTTTAAAATATTGATTTCTTTATGTGCCCTATACTCTGTTTCACCTTGTGTTGTACCGCAGGAAAGGCTACATGCGCGAGCTCTTTGCTCTTGGGCTCATCTCGGCGGCACAAGGTCTCGCGCATTACGGGCAGCTGTCAAAGCTATGAGCTCGCGCCTTCTAGCCTTCGCTGCGGTACAACATAAGATGATAGCATGGTAGCGTGGACGAGCCCAGCTCGTCGTCGGGGGGAGCAGTACAAACAGTGTGGACGAACCCAGGTAGTCCATGGTAGGGAAAGGGTTAAGGGGGATTCAACCGCTATTTATATGTACCCTTTTTCTCATAGATGGCGCGAAATCTCCTCCATCTCCTAAACCTATGGGCAAGTCGGCTTCAAGCCCTACAACGCTACCGGAAGAAGAAGTGCTCCAAACAGCTGCGAATAAAGCTCAACCTAGCCACAGCCAAAGCCAGACGCTACACACTTGAGCCAACGCTTGAGCTAAGCCGGCATAGATGGAGGTCACACTGCAACTCATTCAACGAGAAAACGAGCCTGAAGAAAGTATGGCGCACGTAAAAATGCATGGTGGGTAAAATTCGATCTGCAGGTACCAGCGGCTACCTAGCCCTAAGTCTAGGTTTCACGGAAGGAGAGGTAGCAGAACTCGCAGGAGACATATTCTTTCCGCAGCCAGCAACGGCACCCCCAGCGGACTGCTACGAGCCTAGCAAGATCGAAGTACCGACCGACGAGGATCTCCCATTCACCATGGGAGAGCTGCAGGCAGCTCTCGCCAAAGCAAAGGCGAACACGGCACCTGGGCCAGACCGAGTTACGGTTGCGGCACTACGCAACCTGCCTGAGAAGGACACCGCCGACCTTCTAGACTGGATCAACAGGATCTGGGAAGAGGGCATCATCCCGACAGAATGGAAGACATCCACTGTCCTTCCGATAACAAAACCAGGCAAAACTCCATCCGACCTTCGGAATCTCCGCCCAATTTCTCTCACTTCGAACTTCTGCAAGCATATGGAAAGAATGGTCCAAGCTCGAATCACATGGATCCTCGAAACACACCGGAAGCTGCACCCTATGCAGACGGGGTTTCGTCCCAACCTCTCGACTCAAGACAGCCTGGCACTTATACACAAGGACATAACCGAAAACCCTGCCAATGCAAAGCCCGGAACGATGGTCGCCATCGACATAAAAAAGGCTTTTGACACAATACCTCACCACACAGTAATCCGCGCAGCAGAAAGAAGAGCACAACATGGACGCATACTCAACTTCATCAAGGCATTCCTGAAGGACAGGCAGTTTCACGTAATCATAGGTCACACCAAAGGAACCCCCAAACCTAACCACATCGGGGTCCCCCAAGGGGGGTAATATCCCCCACTTTATTTAACATGGCAATGACGGACCTGGCCTTTGAACTCCAAGAGATCGATGACCTAGGATTTACTATATATGCTGATGATGTCACATTATGGACTATTACAGGAACCGCCTCGAAACAACAGGCCACACTTCAAGAAGCCCTAAACGTCACCGACAAATCCCTCCCCCCAAAAAAAACGGGACTGCAGATATCTACCGAAAAGACTGCCTATATGACCATAACTAGCAAACGAGCCGAGGCAAGCATAACATCCAGCTATTCCTTAACGGTGCTCTCATACAACCACAACCCAGCATCAAGGTTTTAGGCATAACTTTCGACGAAAATGGTAGAGCTACAAGCTGGCAGAAGCAAATTAAGGCCCAGTGGAAGGACGGACTCAACCTCCTCAGACGGATTACCAGCAAATCATGGGGATGTGAGGAGGATTTGCTCCGAAGATTAGTCCGAGCGCTGCTCGTCTCCAGAGCAGTGTACGGAATAAACTATCTTAGGCTCACAGCGACGCAAAGGGAGAAACTCGAGGTTCTCAACAGGTCCACCATGAGGGTAATCACAGGCCTGCCAAAATTACACCCATCAAGGAACTGCACAAAGCAGCTCAGGTCAACACCATCGAAGAAATCGCACAAGAAATGAAGATCATTCAGTACAACAGGCTGGAGAAGACATGGCATGGACGCATCATACTAGAAAAACTAGGCAAAAGAACGTGGCGCATTCCAAGCAACCAACCATCACCGCCTCTGTGGGAGGACGAACCCGTCGTCTCCCTCAAACCCATTCCCATGAATCAAGGTGAAGGACACAGGAAACGTCGCGCAGCTGCAGCAAAAAACACCTCGAAGACCTCGGAAGACTTATGGTGAATTCCACTCGTAGATCCGGAGCGCTTTCTAAAATCCGCGAGGGAGGCAAAATTCCGCTCCGTGGGACACACTCCGAATCGACGAGCGGAAGATGAACTCGCCTTTTTGGAGCGACCCCTCCCCCGCTCCCACCGCTCCCCCTTGGCCGTTCAAGATGGCCGCTGCTCGAACTTGACGAGCCCCCAACGCTTAGCCGACTGATCTTTCCGACGACCAGTGACAACTGTCATTGCTTAGCTGCAGAAATACCACGCGACACAGGACGGGCGAAAATATCCACTCCACGGAGCCCATGTCACAAATAACGAGGAAGACGTCCGCATTCGCCACCGTCACATACCTTTCGGCCGCCTCGAAGCGGCGGGGCACGCACAGCGATTGCCATCGGTGGAGTTCAAATTGCTGATACGACTTTAATAAACACAGAGGTAACAAACCATCACTGGCACAGTCGTTGCCTAATCTGTTATTGCTTTATTGCGCGAGAAAACGTCGGCGGCATGCAGCGTAAAAAAAAGTAAACAATCAGTGGCGGCAAAATGAACAGGCCTAACCTTGCGTCGGCCTCCTTCCGATTTTCTGCCGTTCTTTTTCTCGTTCTTCCTCTCGCGATCACAGATGTCAGCGCTTCCGATTTGTCACGCTCCTGTCCCGGCTTTCAACGCGAGGTAGAAGCGTCCGAGCCGTCACAATCCCGCGTAAACAACCGATGCATCCAAGAAGACCCATCTCGACCGACTCGGCACCGTCCCTTCCACTGTGGCCCTTCGTCGACGGCGAGGAAGCGCGGCCGGTCGCCGGCAACGCCGCGTTGCGCATGCGCCACCGTCCTGGGAGGGGAAATGACGTAGCGCGCTCTGCGGCGCTCTGTCAAGTTCCGGGTAGATCTCTCGAATCCCGCAGATCAAGTTTGGCGGAGCTGGAGGCGCTCCACGGGGCGGTAGCTGCCAGAGATCTACGAGCGGAAGATGACCAAGTCGAGCCAGATCTGCGAGCGGAATATGCGCGCTCAAAATGGAGCGCTTTTGGAGCGCTCGAGATCTGCGAGCGGAATTCACCATTAGGGAACAGGAAGACGTCGAAATCCTATATACGGACGCAGCTAGAGACAATGACGGGAGAACGGCCGTAGTCTGGTTATCAGAGACCTCCTCCAAGAAAGAGAGTAAGCTCGCACCAATGACACCCAGCACAAAAACTGCAGAACTGCTCGCAATCCAGTTAGCAATTGAAGCTCATGTAGAAAGCACCAACAAACACCTGTACGTATTCACCGACTCGAAGGAAGCGGTTAAAGAATGCCTTCACATAGGCAGCAAGAACAATATTACACGAAAAATCAAGAATTTAGCAAAAAACACTACGTCTTAAAGGAAGACGGCTCGAACTGTTATGGATTCCCGGACACATGGAAATTCCAGGAAACGAAGAGGCGAACGAGGCCACGAGGGCTAGACTACAAGATGATGTACCCTCACAAGGACTCGCCTCCTCTTCTGTCAAAGAGAAACCCGTGGCACCGGACCCAGAGGAACAAAAAGAGATGGAGCGGATAGCCAGGAAACAACGACTGGCATCCCTGCTGCCTATGGACGACTGCCCCATCCCGCCAGGCTTCACCAGGTGGGAAAGGGTATGCATTCGAAGGCTCCAGACATGCACAGCCCCGACCCCAGTATGGCGTGCTCGCTTTTATAAGCCTACTTCACCGAACGAACCCGGCCCAGACCCGCTCTGTAAGACTTGCAGGGTACCTGCTACCTGCCAGCACCTTATATGGGACTGTCTGGCAATCAGCAAGCAAAGACATGCTGCCATACACGAACTGCCCGCGGAAGCCAGACCCACAAACTACAGAGAATGGACAAGACCGGCCAGTGACAACCTCAATAGGAAACAAATATTAACCTCTGTTGGGCTACGTATGCTCGGCGGGCGTTTCTCAAATCATTTAACCTCCTCCCATTCCCCTACCCTCATCACCCATTTCCCTATCCCCATCAAGGCTAGATGATGTTTATCAAGAGGCCTTGACATAACCCTTTCATCAATAAAAACGTTTAACCACTACCACCAAGTTGCATTCTCTGCTGCTCAGGCAGGTCGGGCGCTCGAGGTGGGCTCGGGCCGCGGGCGGTCCGCCGCCGATCTCGAGATAGATCTTCTTCGCCCTGCGTCCGCTGCTGCCGGAAGCGGCCAACAGGCGGCGCGAGACACGAGGCAGCATAGACGTCGATTCTAGTGGCTTACGTAACGTAGAATAAGTTCTGATTTCCGACTGGATTCGAAGTTCCAACCACGTTCGAAATTATCGAATGTTCAGGGTGCGGCGTTGTGGCCGCTTGGACCAGCACATTTGGCACGCCTCACAATAATCGAATTCTAAACGTATACGTACCTGAAACTGGGCATGCGAACGTTGGTTTGCAAAACAAATGTGTCTATTTTTTCGGGCTCAAATTAAAGCTAGAGAGAAAACAAAAATAAAGCGGCAGCTTGGCATTTTTTATGTCCTATATCGGTCTGCTCTTCGTCTGAATACTGGTTTGCAAACTCGCCCCCAGGAGGTGTAGCTCCTGGAGGTGTAGCTCCTTGGGGCGAGCAACAGAACTCAAAGGCCTGTTATAGTGCCATACATCCATAATATCTCTCACGGCCTAAAGAAGATTGGCAACCGCGTAAACATCGATGTGCTGTTCTCTGCTCCGTACAAGCTTTCCAGTTTATGCAAAAGGTGAATTCTTCTTGTTTCTCAAACCGGGTCTTAAAGAGATGCTGAACCAAACATTTCAGTGTCTATAATAAGTGGCGCACTATCTTTCCATGAGTCAGCAGCCGCCAGTGTGCGCGAACACACGCAACGAAATGTAACGTCATCATATCCCCCATTCAAGCTTATTAAGCGTGAATGGGGGATATGATGACGTCAATTTAGTTGCGTGTGCTCGCGCACACCGCGGCTGCTGGCTCATGGAAAGATAGTGCGCCACCTATTATAGACACTGAAATGTTTGGTTCAGCATCCCTTTAAGTTGTACTAAAAAGCACCAGAACCAATTTGTTCCATGTGCAGGAGGAGTGAAGTCCTCAATTTCCCTGTCATGTGGAAAGCAGTATATAGGGCAAACCCGCAGATGTCTCAACGACAGATAGCGTGAACATCAATACACCATCCACAAAGTCATTTCCGGACACCTGGGGATCCATTGCAGAGACTGCGGTTGCTCGGCGGACATGACCAACTGCACTGTCGTCAGCAGAAGTGGCAACCAGCTAACGAGGAAAATTATTGAAGCTCAGAAGATAGCTAGGTTAGAAGAAGCCTGCGTCAGGACCCCGTCTCTAGCGTTATCACAGAAGGAAATGAACTATCCTGCGACAAGATGAAAAGAAGGACGGTGTTATTCTATTTTAATTTGTTTATTTTAAGCAAGGTATTTCTTATTATTTTTGTTATTTGTTGTTCTTATTCTTCATCAACTTTTACACTTAAATCCTCACAGTATAATTTTCTCCAATGTTTCGTTTAAAAAAGAAGATGATGATCAGAGAAAGAATAAACATAAACCTGAGTTGTTCTATACTCTATTTCACCATATGATGTGCCGCAGGAGAGGCTACAAGCGCGAGCTCCTTGCGTTAGGGCACATCTTGGCGGCACAAGCTCTCGTGCGTTAAGAGCAGCTCCCAACGCTATGAGCTCGCGCTTTTAGCCTCCTCTGCAGTACAACGTAAGGTGAAACGGAGTATAGTCAGCGCAATTAGTGCCACGCTTCATAGTGACGACACTTGGCCATATTGTGTCTTACAATAATGGTTGCCAGTTATCTGAAGCTTTATCTGAAATCACAGTAAACACTTTTCCGCCCTCCGCAGATGTTTAAACAGTTCGCGACAGAGCAAAGCAATGTCACATGACCTTCCTAACACCGAATCTAATGCTGAGGAAGTCGCTCTTTTGAATCATAACGATCGGCAGTCGCGTTTGGTCTGCATACGATCCAAAATGGCGGCGCCTACAATAATGACAAAGAACGGAGTGCCGATACTTTAAGCGCAGCCCATTTAGTGGCTCTAAACGTAATGTACGTGTGTTTTTTTGTTTTTTTTTTGCGCGCCTGCTTTCTGAATAACGGTTAAGAGTTGAGCTTGTTGCTACATACTCGTAAATATGTCTTCTGTGTAAATGTTTTGCGCGGTTTAACAATGGCAAGTCCTTTGGCATTCTCACTGCTCTCTGCTCCGTGGACACATCTTATCGAATTACTTTTTGTGGACATTTGAGCGTAGTTACCGGTATGAGCGTTTTCTCCGCTTCGCCAGTTGCAGATCGGACTGTCGTTTGCGCCTTTAAGTGGGTTTCACATGCAGCGATTCCGTGGCCGAAATCGCTGCCGCTATCGGCGCGGCGGCACGGATCGCGAGGTTTCAATGAACCCAGGATTCCCGGGTTCTGTCCCGCCAGCTTTTATGTCACGTGCTCTAGCTTCCGTGCATTAACACACACGGCCACCCATTCCCACTTTTTGAGATTTGGAGTTGCTGAAAGCGGCTCGTGAGTCGTGCTCCCTTGTCCTTATAGCACTGAAGTGGCTCGGGCATTTTTATGCGGAGGCATGGATTGGGCTTGATGTCTGAAGGCCCTTGCGTGAAGTTCCCTCTTCACCGTCACGGTGAAAGGCAAACAAGAGCATCGCTACACTAAACGGACAAACAGCAAGCAATGCTCATATCCGTATTCCTAACGTTCTAGCGTCACCAAGTGGTTCGGGTATATATCTGTACTCACGAGCCACGATAGAGCTGATCCTGTTTTTTTTTATTCTTAATCTCACATAAAGCGGCGTATCGTTCTCGTGTCAGACGTGGCCCGTATATTCGCCCTCAATAAATGTCAACGATGGTTGTTTTCTGCGGATGAGTAAGATGGCTAAAGTGAACGTCTAGTCATACATTTTTCGAGGTCGTTCCAGGAACGATTCCCGTAACGAGCCCTCAAATTGGCCGGCTCTAAAAATTCCGGCCCCACATTACTAGACACAACTCCACCCAACGACCCCACCCATATCGGCGCAAGCTGGCCATATCTCGCCAGCACGGCGACGTATATAATTCTCGTATCGCCTTGGTCGGCAGATATATGTGCATCCTATTGCTTTCACGCAACTGTTAATTCCATCTCCCGCTACATCACTTTTCTTCCTTCTCCTCCTTTATCTCCTCTTCCTTTCGGCAACTCAAACTACACAGTTCAAACATCGAAATTTGACTGTTTGACACTCAAAACAAACCCGCACACGCGTGTGGGTTGGGCTTTTATTGGTATGAATTTAACGGGATACGGCCCATTCGTCACATGTCGATTCGTCATAGGGCAACTGGTAACAGGCCCGTTCGTCACAGCGGAACATTCGTCATAGGATGATTCGTCACGCTGGCAGTTCGTCACACAATGACTTCAAGATTGTTAAACGTTTTTTTTCTATCTTGTTTTCTTAGGAAAGTTACGGAAGGGGTCACTTAATTAAATCCGTACAAGGTCAGTGAGGTTGACTACTGTACGAACGAGAAACAAAAGCATGTCCCAATGACCCCAAGATAAGGCAACATGCAGCCTTTAGCCTGCATGTTGTCTTATCGGGGTCACCTTTCTAACAAAAGAACTTCGAGAACATAAAGTTCACAATAGAAAAAAACCCACCGAACGCGATTCATCTTTTTTTTTTGTGCCCCGTTTTAGGGTTTATTATGCCGGTTGCCTTTGGATTATAAAAATATCACTCTCGATTTCTAAATGGAGGTAGTTACTACTAAGAGAGGTGGCGATATGCTTCTTCACGAAGGACATTCCTACACTTGCATTTAAGGTTTACGAAACTACGTTGTATTGGGCCTGCCGGCGAAGAGGAGTTTGTAAAACTAAAATAGTCACCGATCACGCCAAGACTCGTGTAATCTCTTATTCCAGAGACCATACGCATGCATTTGACAACACCAAGATAAACGTGCTTCGGGTTCGTCATCAGATGAAGGAAAAGGCTGGTATGTACCAAAATCTGTTCCTGCTCTTATATTCCCAAAACAAGGTCACTATAATGTCCTTTATTCCAGTGGAAGGCCGTCTAGCACCACACCAAATACTTCTGGCTGCTGTTGCCTGTGTCAGTGACGACACTGCTTTGCAGATTCCCGCACCGTCAACACTTCGGCGCACAATCCGCAAGCAAAGGCAGCGGGCGAATTTCGAGTACAGCGTATCATCTTGCAGAGCCGACATACGAATGCCCACAGAGTTCAAAGTAAAGTGTATTGCAGCGCAAAATCACAGTGCGCGACATATTATGATAATAATGACTGTTTTACCTGCATGCAGACCACAGCCAAAGGAGATTCCTTTCTCCTCCACGATAGCGGAGAGGGCGACAGCGAAAGAATCCTGATCTTTGCTACCGAGCGCAACTTGAGCTGTCTGGCTCATGCGACTACGTGGTTCGCGGACGGGACCTTTAAAGTGACCCCGGCACAGTTTTACTAACTGTACACGGAGCATGCCACAGTCAACGGCGTGGTAGTGCCAATGGTTTACGGCTTGCTGCCCAACAAATCTGAAGCTACCTACAAAAGGTAAGCATTCAAGAGCTCTGATAAACGTATAAAACGAAACGCTCGGTGGTCCTATTATTGGATATGTGTTCAAACACTTCAAAATATGTTCGCTCGTTTTAAGGTTTTTCGACGTCGTTCTGAGTCACATGGGGGGCCAACTGACTTGAGGTGGCTTACACGGACTTCAAGATAGCGGCCATCAACGATACAGGGATGCTTTTTTCACTTATCCCAGTCGGTGTATAGGAAGGTGTGCTCCAGTGGTCACCAGAGTCGCTACAATTCAGATGACGAGTTTGCTGTTCTGGTATGCGGCATTCTATTTATATGTCTTATTGTTGTCTTCAGGTAAGCCAATTGGTTACTTTATTTCTTGTTGATTTTCAAATGGGAATGCTTCCAGCATTGGCCTTCTTGCCAATCGCCGACATTCCCGAGGCCTTCAAGGACCTTCTCGAGGTTTTCCCCACCGATGCCTCACTCGTGGCGGACTACTTCGAGGACGTGTATATCGGGAGACCCCGTCGAAACGGCTTGTCGTCGGCCACCTCCCTCCTCTGGTTTGGTCAGTCAGAGAATCAACACTAGCAGAAAGGCCAAGGACGAACAACAGCATCGAAGCGTGGCTCCGGGGACTGCACGTAAGAACTGACCTAATCCTCTGAGAACTTGGACGTTTTCTGTAGTACATTTTTGCATTTGTGGCTCAAAATTTCAGTACGGTGCCCACTCAAAAAGCTTTCTCCACGAGTGTGTGTGTTCTTTTTTCTTTTTATCCTTGACAGAGATGAAGCTGGCTCAAGCAGAGGGCGGCACGACATCTTCGAGGGTGTCCAAGAAGCACGCCGACAGCAACCGGCGTCTTCAATTCATTGTGAGCCGCTACAATGGTCGCAATCGTCTTGAAACCCTGAGGGTGGCAGCTCGGAATATCGCCTTTTAATTTGTTTTTATTTCGCTCAATAAACCTGTTGTTTTCTAAGTACAACGATGACTTGTTTGGATGTTCCCTCTCTTCAGTAAAATGAAATATACCGTACTAATCTTTATTGCATGCACAGCCAGGTGAATATATGTTGGGCAAATTCAAATATCCGGTTCGCACAGTGACAAACGTTCCTAGGGACAAATTCCCCTATGACGAATGTTCCGCTGTGACGAACGGGCCTATTACCAGTTGGCCTATGACGAATGCGCACATGACAAACGGGCCTACACCCGAATTTAACCAATCATTAAAACTGTTGAAGGGAGAACATTAATATTACAGACACGTTTGCCTCACAGATGCGTATGAAACAATTTAAAGCAGCCCTTCTCGCTTGTCTGGCAAGGGGTAAATGTTGCATTTCTCAAAACGTGCTTGAGCGCCAAATTGTTTGCTAGAGTTGTTGGTCGGTGGCACTTTCCACAGTCTGGCACATTCGGTATTTTCTCTATCTTAAAGAAGTGAAGATATGTACTCAGCGTCTTGAATTCTTCATGTGCCGTTAAGCTGCTTACCAGTTCAAATTGAAATCACCTTCACCAATACATTTCTATCTAAAGAAAATGGCATGTCCGTCATCAAGATGTACATGCCAAATAATTGCTTGATCTTGAGTGGAGTTACCTTTAAGGTATTTCCAGTTTGTGAATGTCGGGCATGTTCGTCTTCTTAGACGCGTGGTAAATAAACTGATTGAGGAAATATAAACCGAGGTAGCGCAATGAGTGCAGGCATCCTTGGGGGGGGGGGTCTATGGCCTTTGCCTGTTGAGGCAAAGGCAAGGGGGAGGGGAGCAGTGCTTTTCAGGGAAGGTTCTCTTTTTCCAATACACGTTGCTGACCTCTGGTGTCCTGCATGATGATGAAGTGGCAACCTTTTCAACGTTAAAAAAGAAAAAACAAACTGTCCGGCATTGGATTTTTTTTTTAGCCGTTTGAAGAGTTCTTTTTATATCGTCATCCCCATTGTTGCTGCAATAAAGGTCAGAAGACTCGAGAATTCTGAAAAAATTTTACATACCAATGTCATCTTCAGGGATAAATAGTCTGAGAAGTAACATTAAATAGAGATATAATTGGAAGGCGATTCTTCATAATGATGTCAGGTGGAAATTTCGTCATCACCTACGCCGGGCCAACACAAATGCTTGGATGGTTATTTGAAATGTGCTTGGCAAATCTCTGGGGAGCAATGTGGCCATTTCTGCCCCACACGCTATCAGGAATTCTCAGGATTGCTTCCGAAGTCCAAGTTTTTACAGCGCTTCACGTGAAAGAGAAAACAGCACCCCTCACGTCTTGAAGGTGGCCGGCGTGCGTTTTTTGTGAAGAACAACACGTCGAATGTATGACAGCTAGCTTCCTGGCAAAGCAACTCATGAACAACCTGTTTCAATTTATGCCGTGCACCCGCATAAACGTGTTGGGCGGACAGGAACTGCTACAATTGTGTCAAAAAAGTAACAATTTTTTCTCTTTTTTTAACGACACGTTTGTGTTACCAAGGCAGGAAAGGGATACACACACACGCCCATACTCGCGCACATACAGAGACAGGAAGGCACATAGATACACACACACCCGCACACACACACACACACGCACGCACGCATGCAGGCACGCACAAACACCGACAGACACACACTCAGGAGCACACGCACACGCTCTCACGCGCGCACTCAGGTACGCGCACGCGCACACGTTTACGCGCTAGGAAACAAGTGGAGTGGCCCTTAAAAACTGAAATCCAGGCAGTGGTTGGAGGAAGCGCGTAATCGGTTACGGTTTGTGCCATCACGTTTTTTAGAGCGCAGCTCTTAGGCGCCCGTTTCCGGCTTGAGCGGCGTCGCCGTCGGCGTAACCGCAAGGTCACGTGACCCCTCCAAGGTCACGTGACCCCCAAGGTCACGTGACCCCCAGGTCACATCACCCCCAGGTCACGTGACCCCCAGGCCACGTGAACCCCCCAGGTCACGTGACTCCCCGAGGTCACGTGACCCCCCGGTCAAGTGACCCCGCCAAAGGACATTGAAGAATGAGGGAGGAGTAGGAGGAGAAGGAGGGCTGTACCCTCCCCTGAGTACCCTTCCCTCCTCCTCCTCAAGAGCTGCGCTCCAACTTCGCCGTTACAGGAGGTTGGAAACGGCTTTCACTTTTTCTTTGTCTTTGTTTCCCCCTCCCTTAACGCACCATCGCGTCCATGTTGTTCCTTTTCCACCCATTATTCTATGCCCCATGCTCCGTTCCATGTTTTCTTGCTCCCATCCGGGGTATCTCGTATCCTCATACACGTCAGCGTATAGATGTAATATCCGCGTGCAAGTACGGGTATTCATTTCAACTCGCCGATCGGACCTGCCAAAACCTTTCAGAACTTTTTTTACGTATGTTCGTTTGTTTTGGTGCAAAACAAACGGACGACCCGTAAACCGCGCTCAAAGAAAAGATTTCCGCCTGCCCTCTTCTGGACACCTATTTATTACCGGTCTTCCGCGTTTCTGTTGCTTGTTTGTTGTTTCCTTTGTGTGTTTTTGTGCCGACAAACAAACACGATGGATGCTCGCTCTCCGCAAACGCAAGATGATCTGTATCGCCTCTATCTATCGCTGGGGAGCAAAGTGCGCCTGCAGCGTACCGATGCTCGAGAAAAAAATACAAGTGTACACAGATGAGGAAAAAAAATCTCGATCGTTGCGAAAACCACGTCACTTTCCGCCACAAAACCTTAAATCATGGAAATGGGCGCAGAAGCTGCTCTAGCGCCGCGCCGAGCTCTACCCACTCGATTCAATGCATAGAACAAACAAGCGCGTCCCAGCGTACGCGGCTCGCCGCACTTATCGGCCCGATGCGGGTATGCGTCTTGTAAAAACAGTCGTGGTTGGCGTGGGATGCGAGAACAAAGCTTGGCCCTGCGCAGATCTGGCGTGTCCTTCGCGCTTTTATGTCTGTGTGCGAGGATGTGTATGTGTGTGCGCGCATGTGTGGAGTATCTGTGTGTGTGCGTTGGGTGCGCGTGTGTTCGTATACTTGCACGGGAATGTGTGCGCGTGCACGCGTTTGCGTGTGTGTATGTATGTGCGCGTGTGTGTGGTGTCTGTGTATGCGTGCGTTTGTTTGCCTTTGCGCGTATTTTCTTTCCTACTCCTGGATTGTTGCGCGGTATACAGTTTGCGCTTGAGTTTGCTGAGCGTTGTTTCGTGTCCTAACGGAGTTTTGGGGGCGCCTGGTAAGTGCGGATGCCTAGAACAATCCTTTTTTCGCAGCGCTGCCGGTTTGTGTTGGCATTATAACGGATGGCGTTCGGGTGCCGCTTGTTGTTTCCAGCCGTAAACAGTCTGTTTGGTTTTTGTCATGCTTACATTTGATATTTCATATCTGGCTGTTGTAGATCGAGAGTTTTGCGGCAGCTATAATAATTCTAATATAATAAACCCACTTCTAAATATCGCACCAATCACCTTTTTTTTTTTTTAGTCTGATGGGATGCGAATGATCAGTTTCGTTGTCCGATATTTCGTCCATGGCGGCTACGTCTCACCCTAAAGTGGAAAAAGTAGTTCCGAACAGCAGCAGCTGGGAAGTTCAAGAGAAAGCATTGAGTAAACTCGTTAACTTGTAATAGAAGGTAATCATTCGTATACATATTGGCATAACACAATCTCGACTTCAGCGACCTATAAGGCTCGCCATTCTCGACAAATAGGGCGATCGGTAACAGGTCGTGCCGTGCCATGTACCAGCCCAAGCACAATGCTCGGGTTGAAGCAAGCAAGCTTTGGCTTCAAAATGGTTTGCCCCGATTTTTGTCTCCTGTGTTCAAAACCCGCGGTAATGTGTTGGCGTTAGCGAGCTCCCAAAGGATTAGCCTCCTTCGGGCAAGCTATGGAAAGGCTACCTACTGTCCTATAATTGCGCCGATGAACCTTGATAAATGCACAATGTCTGGTTCACGGGGTTGAGTAGGTTGCATTTAGAGCGACCTATAGATCTTTCCAGCACTTATCACTCCGGGGCTAAAAATGCCGAGTCACTGAGCAGTGGACGCATGCGCAGCGTCTGATTTGCAGAGTGTCTCAAATAGAGGCCAGGCTCTTTAAATTGACGGCGAAAATCGGTTTCTTAACCTATCGTGCTTCGATTTCGTGCAGCGTTGCCCAAAGGTGGTGCATTTTTTCTATGAAATTTGCAAAGAGCGT